>WNWU01000030.1:13836799-13902443 GCA_012654045.1 Ptyas mucosa
CTATCTATCTATCTATCTATCTATCTATCTATCTATCTATCTATCTACGTACGTACATACATACAAACAAACAGGTAACTAAAACAGTGCTAATTGTTCTGAATATTTTCTACCAGTTTTTCATTTGGTTTAATGACAGACATTTGCTTCCCGGAGCGATGCTCTTGCTGTTACTGAGTGATGAAAGAACACAGATGAAGTATAGAAGAGATCTTGCTTTTTTTCATGGTGTAGTCTTCCTTCCAGTCTGCAGCCACTCTGGCTTCCCACACTAATTCAATTATTTAAAACATTTATACTGGTGCCCATCTAACATCAAATTCCGGGTTGCTCCCAATCAGCAATTAAAACAATATCTATGATAAAACAACATAGTACTATATTAGATCCATTAAAACAAGTTCAAAAGAATCTCAATGGAAGACCTCTTGAGGGAGCTCTTCTCATAGGCTTTATCAGATTGGGAAGAGTTGGTAGGCAGAGTGAATAACCTTACAGGGAACGAAAACAAAACACTATGAGAAGTATACTTGTATTCTGTATACATGTTTGTATCCACACACTTAAATATTCATTCTTTGTTCTCTAAGTCCTCTTACATTTTTGCTAAAACCTACTGTGCTCTACAGTATATTTATTATTTTATTAATAACTAATGAGAAAAAAGGAAGCCGAAGGAAAAAAGATAAGAGAGCTGCAATAAACAAGCCATCAATTGGCACCATTCAGAGCTGATAAAACAGGAATAAACTAAAGAAAGGATTGCATGGCCAGTGCAAATACAGAAGATTTTCTTTCTCTGGGAAAGAAGTTGAAACTGTCAACAAAAATAAAATGCACAAGGCTGGAATAAACGATGAATTAACATTTATTCTAAGAAACAGCACAGATCTCATGACCCATAAAGATGGAAGGAGGATATTGGAAAAGCTGAAATTGTCCCAAAAAACCCCTCCAGAATCTCACGCCTCTCTTTAATTCATTTGGCAAATTGAGGAGAAGGGTGTTCTCTCTTTCTCTGTACAGGTAGTCTTTGACTTACATCCATTGTTCAATGATTGTTCAAACCAGGGGTGAAATCCAGCAGGTTCTGACAAATTCTGGAGAACCGGTAGTGGAAACTTTGAGCAGTTCGGAAAACCGGCAAATACCACCTTTGGCTGGTCCCAGAGTGGGAAGGGAATAGAGATTTTATTTATTTATTTATTTATTGGTTCGATTTATATGCCGCCGTTTTCCGGAGACTCAGGGCGGCTTACAATGCGTTAAGCAATAGCCTTCATACTTTTGTATATACCTGCTTAGTAGGGCTTTTGCCCCCCCCCAAAGCGGTGTTCTTTTTTATACAAAGTCAGCTTATTGCCCCCACAAACTGGGTCCTCATTTTACCTACCTCGAAAGGATAGAAGGCTGAGTCAACCTTGAGCCTGGTGAGATTTGAACTTGCAGTAATTGCAGGCAGCTGGTGTTACTTAACACCATCCTTTACAGTATCCTTCCCCCAGGAGTGGGGAGGGAATGGGGATTTTGCAGTATCCTTCCCCTGCCATGCCCACCAAGCCACGCCCACAGAACCGGTAGTAAAAAAAAGTTGGATTTCACTACTGGTTCAAACATACAATGATGCTGAAGAAAGGGAATTAATGACTGGTCCTCTGGCTGTCACTGCACACCGTGGTCCCATGAGTGCAATTTCCCATGTTCCCTGCCAACTTCCAGCTGGAAGCAGCTGGAAGTCGCAGTGACATGGAGTCTTTCCTTAATGACCTGCACAATGATTGCTTAAATATAGCAATGGGGGGGGGGGGGGAAACTATCAGAATTGTCATTGCTAAGCAGTGCAGTCACGTGATGTCATAGTTTAGAACCATGTCACTTACTGTAGCAAGGGCAATTCCAGGCTCTATAGTCATTGTTAATTGAGAATTAGCAATAGCAATAGCACTTAGACTTATAAACCACTTCACAATGCTTTACAGCCCTCTCTAAGCAGTTTGCAGAGTCAGCATATTGCCCCCCAACAAGCTGGGTCCTCATTTTACCGCCCTAGGAAGGATGGAAGGCTGAGTCAACCTTGAGCCAGTCAGGATCGAACTGCCGAACTGCAGGCAGTCGGCAGTCAGCAGAATTAGCTTGCAATTCTGCACCACCATGGCTCTTACCTGTACTTTTCTTCCCTTTTGGTATGTATATTGTGGACATGTGAATGGATGTTTGTGCGTATGCAGAATATGCTCTAATAAAGCAGTTAAACCATGGATAAGTCATGCTGCTCTACTCAGACACGGCATAAAAGATTCCTAAACGTTTCATCACAAAACATTCAAAACACCGCAAAGACGATTTATAACAAACATCCTGTGAAAAAGAGAAAAACTGAAATCACTTTGAAAAAGAGAATTCAAAACACCCTTTGCTATAGCATTAACCAGAAGCCACATAACAACTATATAATAATTGACAGCAAACTATAAAGCTGGAATCAATTTAAGCCACATTGTTGGAAGTCATTGAGTATAATGGGTTTTCAATCGGGAAATCATATATATGTAGCGATGGTGGCTGGCGATTCAGAGAACCGGTAGCGATGGCGGTGCGAGGCTCCGCCCACCCGCCTGGTCGTCATTACTTCCTGGTTTTAACCAGGAAGTAACCTGTTTTTTACCCTCTGCGCATGCGCAGAAGGATTTGCGCATGCGCAGAGGGTCCAAGCATGCACGTGATGCATGCACGCAAGCAAAGCGAGCACGCGTGCGTGGCGCATGCACTTCTGAACCGGTTGGGAAGGTAAGTAGATTTCACCCCTGGCTTGAACAGCTTTATGTCACTTTCCCCTTGTACTTCTGTGTATACAGGAAAGGGCGTTGAATTTCTGTATAGCTAACCCAAATGTTGAACTTTATTTTGGAAATCAGGAGACTGATTTTGTCCATTCTGCTACTGCAGGGCTTTGGCACCTCGTTCTCACTCTGCAACTTCACTAGGAGTTGATTTCAAAACTGACTTCAGTATGCATGCATATAAATCCTTGCACAGAGCAACTTAGCTCATGGGGAGATAATTTCCATGATTTAGTAATGCATCTATGGAACACATGGATTAAAAAAATTATAAAGTGACAAAAGAATTATAGGTCACTAACTTTGAGGTCACTGGGACATGCCCTTCAGGTTGTTGTTGTCTTTTATTACCAGCTTGGTTGCTGCATAACTACTGTGCTTCGAGTTATTGTACATCCAAATAGAGCAGGTGGATACAGTGACGTTAAATGTTTGCTCCATATCCTCTTATCACCTTCCCACGCAGGAATGATAACCATTCACACCTATATATTATACTGCCATATTAACCAGTTGACGTTTATTTAGTGCCTGCCTTGCAGTAGGCAGTGTACACTTCTCATGAGTGTCTAACTCCTCTGTCTGGGTTTGAATCTACGCCATAAACACACCATTAGTAAATAGTATCTAGCTACTGTAACTAGGCATTTCTTAACTTTACAGATGGCTGTATTTTAAATATGACACTTATCTTACCCCTACAGATCCACTACAGCATCTCTCTCTTATTGATTAGACACATGCAAAATGCAAATATTTAACTCAGAACTGGGAAATCTAAGTGATTCACCTTGGGGAAAAGTAATGCGATCTAAATTAATAGAGAAATAATAATCATGCTATGAAAATTAAACATGAGCAAATGCACTCTGTTTTTATCAGAGCTAATATTTGGATCTTGGTTATTGCTTTCCCCCTAAAAAGACTCACTTTCTTTTGTGTTTTGTATGGCTTTTTTGAGTCCTATGTTTGTTCTATATACTCTGTTTATCTCCAAATAAGATTCTCTGACATCCAAAATAAACTCTCCAGCATTCAGAATTAGAAACATAATGAAAGTTGTAGCCCTAGCCTAGAAAATAGAAAATCGCATACATAAAATGAGAAATATGCACAGAACAATTTATTTAGACTCAATACCCCCAATATTTAAACATTTGGGAGAAGAGACGGACAGGCATCACATTTCTTTAGCCTATCTTTGTGGGGTTTTTCTTTTGTTTAGGTAGATAGCAATAGCACTTAGACTTATATACTACTTCACAATGCTTTATAGCCATTTCTAAGTGGTTTACAGAGTCAGCATATTGCCCCCAACAATCTGGGTCCTCATTTTATTGAACTCGGAAGGATGGAAGGCTGAGTCAACCTTGGCTTATCTATAATAGACAAGGCATTCCATAGAAAGGCACACTTTGTATTGTTGCCTGTCTATAAGAGTTCACCTCTGAAAAGCAAATAGAAAGTAGTTTATAAGCCATCACAAGTTCTAGCTAATTAAATATGCCAAATAATATTTTATACAAAGCAAATCAATCATGGAGGGTAGAGCCGAGGATTTTGTTCAATATCTGTATGATAAAATCGCTCAGATTCGGGAACACCTGGACTCTGACATAGTAGATTCAGAGGAAAGGATGGAGGCAGGTCTTGAGAATACCACCTGGAAAGAGTTTGATTCTGTGACTCCCGAATATGTGGACAGGATACTGGGGAGGCTGAATGCTACCACATGTTTATTGGACCCGTGTCCCTCCTGGTTGGTGCTGGCCTCTCGGGAGGTTACACGAGGCTGGCTCCAGGGGATTATAAATGCTTCTCTGAGTGAGGGTGTCTTTCCTGCTGCCTTGAAAGAGGCAGTGGTGAGACCTCTCCTCAAGAGGCCTTCCCTGGACCCGGCAATATTGGCTAATTACCGTCCAGTCTCCAACCTTCGCTTCGTTGCGAAGGTTGTTGAGAGTGTGGTAGCACAACAGCTTCCTCAGTACCTGGATGAATCATCTTATCTGGATCCGTTCCAGTCGGGCTTCAGGCCTGGACACAGCACGGAAACGGCATTGGTTGCATTGGTTGATGATCTCTGGAGGGCTCGGGACAAGGGTTGTTCCTCTGCCCTGGTCCTATTAGATCTCTCAGCGGCTTTTGATACCATCGACCATGGTATCATGCTGCACCGGCTGGAAGAGTTGGGAGTGAGGGGCACCGTGTTGCGATGGTTCTCCTCCTTTCTCTCTGACCGGTGGCAGTCTGTGTTGGCAGGGGGGCAGAGATCGACCCCGAGGCCCCTTATATATGGGGTACCACAGGGATCGGTTCTCTCGCCCCTTCTGTTCAACATTTATGTGAAGCCACTGGGTGAGATCATCCGTGGTTTCGGGGTGAAGTACCACCAGTACGCTGATGACACCCAGCTGTACATCTCCACCCCAGACCACCCCAATGATGCCCTTGAAGTGATGTCCCGGTGCCTGGAGGCTGTACGGATCTGGATGGGGAGGAACAGACTCAGGCTCAACCCATCCAAGACCGAGTGGCTGTGGTTTCCGACATCCCGATATAGTCAGTTGGTGCCAACGCTGACTATTGGGGGCGAGTCATTAGCCCCCACGGAGAGGGCTCGAAACTTAGGCGTCCTTCTGGACTCACAGCTATCTTTAGAAGAACACCTGACGGCTGTGGCCAGAAGGGCTTTTTATCAGGTTCGCCTGATACGCCAGTTGCGCCCCTTTTTAAATCGGGACTCATTAAACACGGTCACTCATGCCCTCGTCACTTCCCGCCTGGACTACTGCAATGCTCTCTACATGGGGCTCCCCTTGAAGAGCACCCGGAGGCTCCAGTTGGTCCAGAATGCAGCCGCGCGGGTAGTTATGGGAGCGATGTGGCGCTCCCATGTGACACCCCTCCTGCGCGAGTTGCACTGGCTTCCTGTGTTCTTCCGGGTGCACTTCAAGGTTTTGGTTACCACCTTTAGAACGCTCCATGGCTTAGGACCGGGCTATCTTCGAGACCGCCTTTTGCCACCAGTACCCTCTCACCGACCAGTACGCTCCCATAGAGAGGGACTTCTCAGGGTGCCGTCGGTCAAACAGTGTCGACTGACGGCCCCCAGGGGGAGAGCCTTCTCTGTGGGGGCACCCACCATGTGGAACAAGCTCCCCCCGGAGATACGGACAATCCCAGATCTCCGCGCTTTCCGCCGTGCCCTCAAGACGTTTCTATTCCAGCAGGCTGGCCTGGACTAACCTCTTCTAAAATTGCTCTTATATTTTTAAATCTTAATCTCATAAATTTAGAGTTTTAATTTTAGGTTTAAGACCAAATTATTTAATTGTATTTTAATCAATTCTTTAAAATATTTGTATTATATGTATTTTATCATTTGTCTGTACACCGCCCTGAGTCCCCCGGGAGTAGAGCGGTATATAAATATAATATAATAATAATAATAATAATAATACAGGTTGTTCTGAAAATTCCCTAAAACAAGGTCATACCCACAGGCCTTAATGTGCCTGTGATTTCTTTGCTATTTTGTCACCAGACAAGATCCCAAAATGACAGCCATTTTATAATGCCCGTATATACTCGAGTATAAGCCAACCCGAATATAAGCTGAGGCACCTAATTTTACCACAAAAAACTGGGAAAACTTATTGACTTGAGTATAAGCCTAGGGTGGGAAATGCAGCAGCTACTGGTAAATTTCAAAAATAAAAATAGATACCAATAAAATTACCTTAATTGAGGCATCAGTAGGTTAAATGTTTTTGAATATTTCTTTAAATAAATGTACTGTATATCCAAGACCAGCGATATACTTGGACTTGTATTCAGCAATGCTTGGGGGGAGCAAGGGGGTGTGACCAAATACAGGTAAGACTGTAAAGGCTACGTCATTGCTCACAGCCCTGGAGAAGAGCGGCACGGACAACACAGAGGCTGCCGGTGTGCAGGAGAAAAGAAGAGCTGTGATATCAGCAGTTATCGGACCACCCACAGAGGCTGCAGGCGCCCACAGATGAGCGGGAGAGACCGGAGAACACCCGCACTTGAGTATAAGCTGAAGGGGGGGGGGGCTTTTTCAGCATTAAAAATGTGCTGAAAAACTCGGCTTATTCATGAGTATATACGGTAAATATGCCAAATACGTGCTTCAATTGTGCCTCTGGCTCAACAAGGGTTGCCTAACAATCACTGGTGGGTTGCTACTGGTATGCCCCAGATCGGGCAAACTGGTAGCAGCAGTGGCGGGAGGCTTTGCCCACCCGCCCGGATGCTTTTGTGCATGTGCAGAAGTGTTGTGTGCAAGCGCACTCATGCCCACAAGCGAACCGTTAGCGACAAGTTTTGAAACCCGCCCCTGCTAACAATGCCATGTTTCTCAACCTAAGCAACGTTAAGATGTGTGGACTTCAGCTGTCAGCATTCTCCAATTTGGGGAGTTGAAGTCTACATATCAACACTGTTGAAGTTGAGAAACGCTAGTGTAGAGCTTTGAATTCAAAGGCAAAAATTTGCTTTAAAGAGTACAAAAGCTCTTAGATAGTGCCTGATTACTATTCTGAAAACTGTCTTTTCCTGGAATGACGTTACTTGCATAGGGCAATCCAATTATCCTAGGAAAAAGAGGATTTACAGGCAGAGGCTTCTGTGTGCTTTGAAGCACATCATTGCCTCTCAAAAGCTCTGCTTCCTTCCACTAGGAATAACATAGTTGTACCCTTAGTCCCACTAAAGGGGAGAATTGAGCGCACAAATAATCTCCAAACCGTTTGCAATCAATGTAACATATCAATGCATAACTTGGGTTGAAATTTTAGTCTCATGTTGCTGTACAAGCTAACCTGCAGGTCCCACGAAACTAACCATTATATGATCAAATACCTTTTTGCTTCTGTAAACCATAACGAAATAAAAGAATTACACTTCTGACTTTCAACAGAAAGCTGAAATTTGGGGTTTACTAAGGGACCCCAGGGAATCTTATAGCCCAATGAGTACTGGAAGCAATGTAACAATAGGTTTATGCTGCAAACAATAATATATCCCCATACCAGGGAGTACATCTAACTGAACTCAATCGAACTAGTTATTATGCATACAATGGCATTGTACTTTGTTTCCACAACCCACTATCTCCAGATTTTGTTACGCATTTTAAAAATGCAACAAAACATTGAAAACTAAATATTGTTTACAATTTTCTAAGTTAATAATAAAGATTGTCAAAGTCAGTCTTTGACAAAAACTTTTCCTTTATCTACCTTGAATCTTATAGGACAAGGATCCCCACATTGTGATGAAGAGGGAACCCTGTACGATGTATTTTGTCTATTATAAGGAGAGCTGGACCAAGATGTAGCAAAGCTCTACAGCAGGGGTGAAATCTAAAATTTCTTACTACCAGTTCTGTGGGCGTGGCTTGGTGGGGGGTAATGTGACTGGGTGGGCGTGGCCATTTTTTTTTTTAACTTTTAAAACCATTTTTTCTACAACCTCTTTGGCTAAGAGGTTATAAAAAATGTTTTCAAAAGGCTCTGATGATCCCAGCTGAGTTCCTGATCTGCAGAGGCTTTTTTAAAACTCAGCTGGGATCGTCATAGCATTTTTAAAAAAAAACTCTTTTTTTCTTTTTAAATGCCTTTGACAAGCCGCACGATCATCAGAGGCTTTTTTTTACTTTTAAAAGCATTTTTTCAGCCATAGTTGTAGAAAAAAATGCTTTTAAAAGTAAAAAAAAGCCTCTGATGATTGTGCGGCTCAGCTGGGCATGGGGGGGGGGCTGCGGGGATTTTTGCTACCAGTTCTCCGAACCACCCGCCTCCATCACTACCGGATCAGGCGATCCGATCCGAACCAGGAGCATTTCACCCCTGTTCTACAGGCATCCTAGCATTTCTTAAACTGTGTTTCACAGTACAAGCAATCTGCAGGTGTGCCCTGACCTCTTGTGGGAATCGTTGTGGGATTCATGTCAAGTGCTGCTCTGCTGCAGAACCTGCATTCCGTACAAAGTGCCATTGAAATCTTCATTAAGGCAATTCAACACATTGCTGTGACTTAAGAGGGGAAATTGCGATGCTTTTCAGAAAGCTTAGTGGCCAATTATCTTGTAGCAACACATCCAGCTGCTTCATAGCAATGAAAAAGTCTCTTGTGCCCAGGCAAGTTTCTGTGCTCCAAACTTTGAGCTCCTGGGAGAACCACAAGTTATAAATCTAATATGTAAATAAATGCCAGAGGGGACAGAATGATCAGTGAAGATTTATTCAGCACCTACAGCTTCACTGAATCAAGGTGGAGGTCATTGAAAAGTCCCGACACAGCCGGGATTATCCTTTGAGCAAAAGCAGGTCCAACAATTCCATCTGTGACTGCAATGCCATGGCACTTATTTACATTGCCCAGCTTCTCAACAAAGGCCACCCACTTTTAAAACAAATGTAAATGAAATCAAAGATATATTTTTCTTTAACTTTGCCTACTTACTGAAACGCAGTCCTTCTCAGCACAACATTCAAAGGCCAAGTACTGTCCTAATTTCTTATTATAACTAACATCCCATTAGTTCATACAAACTAATTTTTGAACTGGAATTTATGGTATACAGTAACTCCTGCATTTTATTTGTACTTGGCAACCCCTCCCCCACTTTTCTTATATACAGAACTCTTAACCTAGAACTTCATTATTTACATTTAGCAAGCTTTCCAATATCATTGGATATTGGAGCCATGGTGGTGCAGTGGTCAGAATGCAGTACTGCAGGCTTCTTCTGCTGCCTGCCAGCTGCCTGCAGTTCGGCAGTTCGATTGTCACCAGGCTCAAGGTTGACTCAGCCTTCCAGCTTTCCGAGGTGGGTAAAATGAGGACCCAGATTGTTGGGGGCAATAGGCTGACTCGTAAACCACTTAAGGAGGGCTGTAAAGAGCTGTAAAACGGTATATCAATCTAAGTGCTATTGTAATTGCTATTATCTTCTTTGAGTGCTTCACAAATGCTAAAAGTTAAAGTGCAGTAAATAGCCATATCATCAAATTAAAATGCCACATAAAAGTGTCTTGCTGTCATCTGAGAAAATAGAATAAAATAAAAATAAAAGATGACCATCTCTTTCAAATCATGATATTGAAAAGCTTAAGAGAAGAAGATTTCATGTGGTGGCAATTACAAGGACAGCACCAAGCAACCATTTGAACAAGGCTACTCCACAACTGGAGCACTGGTCCTGGAATTGGGGGGGTGGAAACATCTGAAATGGGACCTTGTACAAAGCGCTTTGCATGATATTGAGTTAAATCTGTCCTTTTCTGATAATATAATACAAAGGTATCAGTACATAATGTAGTGTTTCCAAAACAATTCCTTATACTGTACATCCTCTACTGAGCGTGTCCTGTTCTGAGTCAGTGCAATAATGCTGTACTAGAAAACCTCCAAGGTCTCTTCCAATCCTATTATTCTATGTTCTGTGATGTCTGTGTCTATTACTAGTCTGTATTTTGGCATTGCCGCTTTCCCTTTTCAGCAAATCACCAACCTGTGGGGAAAGCATTCATCAAGCAGAACTCTCTCAAGAAGAACAAGGAGCTTCTTTATGATGGTCTATACCCATATCCCACATGGGAAACTCCCAAGGTTAAAGGAATGTAAATAAAGGGTTTGATTCAGGGGTGGGTTCTAAAATTTTTTACTATCGGTTCTATGGCCATGGCTTATTTTGTGGGTGTGGCTTGTGGGGGGTAATGTGACTGGGTGGGCATGGCCAACTTTTTTTTTAACTTTTAAAAGCATTTTTTCTACAACCTTAAGAGATTGCAGAAAAAAATGCTTTTAGAAACCTCTGACAATCAGGCAAGTCAGCTGAGATTGCCAGAGGCTTTTAAAGGCATTTTTTCCCCTATAACCTCTTCGGCCGAAGAGGTTATAGAAAAAATGCCTTTAAAAGCCTCTGAGATCCCAGCTGAGCCTCGCGATCATCAAAGGCTTTTTTTTTACTTTTAAAAGCATTTTTTCAGCTGAAGTGGTTATAGAAAAAATGCTTTTAAAAGTAAAAAAAAAAAGTCTCTGAAGGCGGGGTAAGTGAGCGGCGAGCGGCGACCAGGCCGGGGACCGGTTCGGGGACGTGGCCAGCCAATGTTATTACCGGTTCTCCGAATACTAAAATTTTTTACTACCGGTTCTTGCGAACCAGTGCGAACCGGGAGCAACCCACCACTGGTTTGATTGGAGGACATCAAAACAGAAAAGACTGAGGCAGACCTTGCCATGAGAGTGCAAGAACCCAGGGCAGTGGAGCAGGAAAACTGAAACTTGCCACCATGTTGCTTCAAAAATATGACCCACTCCCAACCCTAATTTTTTGGGGGTGGGCCTACTATTACCCCTACCCCAAAAATAACCTTGGGAGAGATGGGCATGGCCAGCACAAGTGGTGGCATGGGAGGCAGCAACTGTCTGGCTGCAGCCCGCTGACCCTTTGGGGCAGTGCAAATACCACTTTTGCCCTTTTCTTTCTGGGCGCAGCGCTTCTGCTTGTTGGGCCGCTTCCCCAAAGCCGGCAGCTCTGCGGCCAGCTGCTTTGCTTTTTCCCTCTTTTTGAAAGGCTCACGGGAGGCATTTTGGCGAAAGGAAGGAAAATGGGGAGGGGGATTTTCCTGCCTGTCATCAATTTCTCAATCTCAGCACAGACTGAGGGAAGGATGGCAGGCAGGAAAATCCCCCTCCCCATTTTCCTCCCATTTGCCAAAAAGCCTCCATTCTGAACGCTGACGTTTCAGAATGGAGGCGATGGTGTATCCACAGCACGTCCAGCTCATCGAGTCTGGCTTGCTGTACCTCAAAAAAAGTAAGACCGTCTCAAAAATAAGCCCAAGTGCTTATTTTCAAGTTTCACCAACCAAGTGGTCTTCCACATAAAAAGTATGCTTGTTCTATCCCACACATCAAAAACATGTTTATATGGATGGAAAGAATCTCATTCAGCTTACCACCCAGAGAGTACCTCTCTTATTTGGAACATTTTATGATCTGTCATATTTCTTCATTTGGAAAATTAAGGATAGGTGATCTATAGTTCTGAAATACCCCTTCTGTATAATTTCAAATGCTGAAATAGGATAGAACAATCAAAACTGTTGGTCCCTTCCACACCACATTTTCATCATTTTATCTAGGGGTGGGTTCTAATTTTTTTTACTACCGGTTCTGTGGGCGTGGCTTATTTTGTGGGCGTGGCTTGATGGTCATGTGACAATTCTTTAGGATTTAGCAGAGGTACTGGTCTACCAGGCTTTTAACTGCTTGCAGAGCTGTACCCATCTACCCATTTATTTTTGCAGGCACTGATCTACTCATGTATATTTGCAGGCACTGGTCTACCCATTTATTTTTGCAGGCACCGGTCTACTCATTTGTTTTCTTTTAACACTGATCAGCTGTAGGGCGGCCCTTTGAAGCCCCACAGCAAGAGTTTAAACAGTTTTTTTCCCTCTAGCCATTAGCTGGGACTCAGGAGGCAGCAATAGATTGAGGGTGGGGCCAAATAAAAGGTAAGAATAATGCGGGGGTGGGAGGGTGGGGGGACAGAACCGGTTTGGTGACATCATATTGTCACCACTACCGACTCGGCGGAACCAGGCTGAACCAGGAGGAACCCACCACTGATTTTATCCCTCATAAAGTTGTTTGAGCTTGGCCACAACTTGTCTTCACTGTTTGAAGACTGCTGCAATTACCAGAATGTGTTGTTATGTTCAAATGCTTGCAGTGTTATCTGAGCTACCAACTGAGCTACTAACTTCGGAGTTCATGTGTGTGGGGAACCCAACCAATAGGAAAGCCCCTTAACTTGAAAAAAGGCAAAAACTGGAGCGAAAGGAGTTCATCTAGGACACAGGTGTTAAACTCACGGTGTTGCATTGCCGTCACATGAGGTATTGCAATGTTTTCCCCCTTCTTGGAGCTTGGGTGAGCGTGTCCTGCACGTGACACATCCAACCTGCGGGCCATCAGTTTGACACCCCTGATCTAGGAATTGTGAGACTATCTTTCCCTAAGGGCACCTGCCCATTCTATTAGATTAGATAGGGTGGGCACACTACAGACCCCTCCCTTAAACGTTGCCATCTGATAGGACCCCTTGGTGGTTGCCCCATCCCTTTGGAACTCCCACCTTTGATCAGAGGGATCCCTACACTTTTAGTCTTCCGGAGAGCTGTGAAGACCTGCCTTCCCCCAAGCATTGGGATAGAATTGGGGCTGAGCTGGAGGGCTATTTGATCTGGTGCCTGGGGAAAAAAGGTACCCTTGTATTCAGGTATGCTTCAGTTTGAGCTACCTAGAAGCATAGCAGGTACGCAGCAGCATAAGTTCTATAAATAAATAAGTCACTGTAAGAAACAAGCAACTTGTTAAAAAGATAATATTTATGTAGTTATTTACCAAGCACATCTAGATTATATTAAAGTAAACAAAATATCTTGACAATCCCCAAGACATGTCACAACTTTTGAGCACCTCCAATATTTGGAAATTGAAAGCTGAAAAATTTGACATGGCTTATACGGTAGTTCAAGTAGTGAAATTCCTAAAATACCTTGTTTCAAGGCTAGCATAATACAGGTAATTCTCAACTTATGACTACAACTGAGCCCCAAATTTCAATTACTAAGCAAGGTAGTTAAGTGAATATTGTCCCATTTCGCAACCTTTCTTGCCACAGTTATTACGTGAATCACTGCAGTTGTTAAGTTAGTAACTAGGCTCTTGAGTGAATCTGTTGGGACCTAGGCTTCCTGAGTCATTAAAACACACAAGTAGTCCCAAAAACCTCTTTTATTGCAACAGCTGTGAATTACGTTCATTCACAGCTGAGTCCCAATTAGTTGCAAAAAGTCCTTCGGGAGAAGTTCTTCGGGATAATCACCAACCTTTATCTTCCTTGACACTCTGCCAAAGACCTGTTTGGCAAAGCCACACGGATTCCAGAATCAAACAGATGCCGACTGGGAACAGAATTAACAATGTTGCTTTCCTGCAAAGTGCCCATGTGCCTTTGCTCCTCTTTTAAGCCTTATGGGAGGGGCCAATCATCTCCTGGCCTTACTCCCGAATTGTCCCTTTTGTTTTAACTGTTTGCGCCTTGTGGCAGCTCTGTGCATGCGTGCACTAGGAACAGGCTCCTCCTGTTCCTCTGCCTCTCTGCTGTCCGACTCTGGAGGCTCCGGAGTCCATGCATCACTCCCAGATGGCGCTGGCCCCATCTCTGCCTCAGACTCAGAGCCCTCGTCTGAGCCTTCCCCAGACTCCAGGACTGGCCCATGTTCCGCCCCAGCCTCCTCACTGTCTGATTCCGCTGCCAGCTCCGGCGGCTGTTGGCAGTCCACAACAAAATCTGGCTTCATCATTGACTTTCCTTGTCAGGTAACTCTGAGGTAATCACATAACTTTGAGACACTGCAATTGTCATAAAGATGAACCAGTTGCCAAGCATCTGTATTTTGGTCATGTGACCATGGAGATGCTGCAACGATCATAATTGTGAAAATTTGTCATAAATCACTTTTTCAGTGTCCTTGTAACTTCAAATGGTCATTAGATGAATGGTTATAAGCCATTACAAGTATTGCTTATACAATTGATTAACTTTCCTTTCTTAATGAAATAGTCTTCTCTTTTTGATATAAGGCATTATCGTACTTTTCATGATTTGATTATTTTTCTTCCCTCACCAAGCAGAAATTTGAATATAGCCCTTAAATACTATATTCTCTTCCTGATGTGGAAAAGAGAGAAAAGTAAATTATTTGCCAAAAAGCTGTAATGCCTAAGAGAGTTTTGCATCCCTGACAAGATAAATGTAGGAATAGATTAAAAAAAAAAACCTGGCGAAACAACTAGTACAACACTTAGAATCCCTAATTGCACACATTTGTTCAAGTTTCTCCATGGATTTTAAATCTTCTTTTGATCTTTCCTTTTTTATGTACATACAATCACAAATCCCAGTTATCTCATTTATGGTCAGCAAGCATGAGTTTGTTTCCATTCATTCAAAGAATGCATACAGATATCCTAATGGCAACAAATTTGCCAGAAAAGCACTGAATATCATTTGAGCTTGAAAGCTTATCTCTCAGTGACATCCTGGTGATATATTATTTTGACCAAATGAATCATTTTGTCTCCAGGAAAACAAATTCAAATTGAATTATTTCAAAACCTTAACAGGCAAGCTATTAAGTTATAATTGTCCTCATGTTGATTTATAATCTCTTTGAATCCCAGCAATTCAGGTTGTCAAGGCAATGGAAGTTCATATTCACCTTGAAGTTATGGGTTTTCTTTAATGTTCCTATGACTGGCGTTTGAAACTTAGAATGTCTAATGCAGTGTTTCTCAACCTTGGAAGCTTGAAGATAGGTGGACTTCTGCTGGCTGGGGGATTCTGGGAGTTGAAGTCCACCAATCTTCAAGCTACAAAGGTTGAGAAAAACTGGTTTAATGGTTTCAATCATTTCTGTATCAAATGGATATTGTTGTTGTTTCAATTAAATTATTTAAAATACCCCATAATATTGTACAACATTAATAAACCTATTCTCTATTTTTCTTTTCTTCTACAGCGGTCCCAACGTATGACCATTCATGTAACAATGGTTTAAAGTTACAAAAGCCTTGGAAAAACTTGTTTATGATCTTGCACTTACGACTGTTGTGCCAGCCCCCCCACAGTCACATGATTGCAATTGAGGTGATTGGCAACTGGCCCGCATTTACAACCGGTTGCAGCATCCTGCGGTCAGGCAATCACCATGTGCGATCTTTTGCCAATTTTTGACAACATGTGCCCATTGGGGAAACTGGATTTGCTTAACAACATGTGATTGACTTCACCACCACACAATTCACTTAAGGATCATGGTGGTTTTTTTTCTAAACAACCTCCATAAAAGTTGTAAAATCAGGTCCGACTCAATTTACAACCACAATGACTTGCAATGGAAATTCAGGTTCCAATTGTGATTCGAGGACTATTTAAATCAGGGGTATTAAACTCAAGGCCCGGGAGCCGGATTCGGCCCACGGGGTGCTTAGATCTGGCATGCAGGGCTGCTCTGGAAACAGTGAAGAACTGGCCTGTGGTGCCTCTGCCAGCGATAATGGAGCTTGGGAAGGCTACGCTTGGTCTGCCTGGGCCCCGTTTTCGGCTGCAATGACCTCCTGCAGTCCTCTGCCAGTGAAAATGGAGCCTGGGGAGGCCGTGCGCAGCTTCCCCAGGTTCCATTTTCACTGGCAGACGGCTCCAGGAGGCCATCGCGGCCGAAAATGGAGCCTTGATGAGTGATGTCGAGCTGGCCACATCCACCCCAGGGATGCCACCTCTGGCCCCCCAGGTCAAATACAACCCTGATGCAGCTTTCTGTTCTGCCTCAGCTACGGATCCCAGAGAATGCAGCACACACAAATTATAAACCAAACTCAATTTACTTCCAAACGTAGTTTTATTACAAATGCAGGCTGTTAACTAAGATGTTGTCCTTAACAACCTGCCAGAAATTCCACAGAAAGATAAAGTCTTACGAGAGTTGGCAAAAAGCCCCGAAGCAAGGTTTGCAAAGAAAATCCAGATTTCAATGATCATCGAGCGAACATGCGTTGTTTCCTGCAACGTTTACAGGCTGTGTGCAAACTTAAATAGGCTAAGGGAGTGGCCAATTAGCCCCAAGACTTACTCTCGAGGAGACCTCCTCCTGAATAACCACTCCTGCCTTTTGGCAGCTCTGCGTGCTCATGTATTGAGAAGAGGCTCCTCCACTTCATCGTCTTCACTTGAAGGAGCCTCTGGAGGTTCTGAAGGGCCTGGTTGAATCCCTGCCTCTGGCACCACATCTTCTTCAGCCTCCTCGCTGTCTGACTCGAGCGCCGGCTTCACAGGCTGCTGGCACAACACCACACCAGCCTCCTCGTCATCGGGATCAGCAACAATCTGCACAGGCCGCTGGCGGGCCACAACACTCTCAATGAAATTGAGTTTGACACCCCTGATTTAAATCACTGGCTGTCTGATTCCTAAGGAAATTGCTCTCTCCTTTGCAGTCTCTTTGGCTGGTTGCATAAGTCCAGCTCCAACAGCTCTGCCTTCTCCAACCTACTGTTCCCCAAAAATGTTGGGTTATCATTCCCTTTTAAGGTGATGCAGTCTTGGGAAATGGTACACCACCCTCTCCACCCAGACCAGGCAGCTACTACTTTCCTGCCATTCCAGAAACAGGTTAATTCATTTCAATGCACTTTTAATCTCTGCTAACTTTGGGGGCCTATCTTGAGTGGTTTGAATGAACTTTAGGGGGGGTTTGTTTTTTGTTTTAGAGAAGGGACACTGACATGGTTTACTTATGTTTCCTTTTGGTTGATACTACATGCCACCCATGTCCATTTGGGATCAGAGTGAGTGGTCAGTGAGGCGGGATGATGGCTCAGCAATTAAGGCACTTGTCAGATGGAAAGCCCCATGCAATGGGGTGAGGTCCCATCCTCATTCCAGTTCCTGCCAAACTAGCAGGTTGAAAGCATACACTCCAGGATTTCGATTCTGAGCAGCTCAAGGTTGACTCAGCCTTCCATCCTTCCGAGGTCGATAAAATGAGGACCCAGATTGCTTGGGGGCAATATGTGACTCTGTAAAGCACTTAGACAGGGCTGTAAAGCACTGTGAAGCGGTATATAAGACTAAGTGCTATGGCTACTGCAAGTAGATAAACAGGTACCACTTGGGTAGGAATGTAACAGCGCTCTGTTTTGTCATGCTGGCCACATGACTGCAGAAATGTCTTTGGACAGCGCTGGCTCAATGGCCTTGAAATGGAGATGAGCACCGTCCCCTATAGTCAGCAACTACTAGGAGTAAAATCTGCAGGAACTCCTTTATTTTATTTTTTCAGTACTTGGGTATACTATAAAATAAATAAATAAAGGCATCTGATTGTGGAGCACACATTTCTATAGTTTCTCTCTCTCTTGCTCTCTCTTTTTTCCCCACATTGGGCGACATAAACCTTTTCTTTTCTTTTTTTCCTTTAATTTTTAGAAAGCATTTGTCCTGCAGATAAAAAAAGCTACAGGTTTGTTGAGTGCCTTCATTCCTTCAGAGAAGCCCTAGAAAATAAAGATGAGAATATCGTGGCCGTAGAAAAGAAACTTCTTTGATTTGTTGGTTTGTTTGTAAAATCAAGGAGGGGGGGGGTGCTCCAATTTGTGGAATCCTGTATTGTACCTGAAGTCTTAAAAGTATGGCCAAATTGCATATCGATAACCTAGAAAATATTTAAACATGTTCACCCTCATTTGCATTTGATTGTAGATTCCACTTTCACTGCACAGCAGAGCACAGAACAGGGATCTAAGACCATAATCTAATCTGACAGGTCTATTTAACTCAATGAGACATACATTGACTAGAGAGACATGGGATCAAGTGCCATGACAACCTAAATCCAAGTAACATTGTTTTGTTGGTTTTTGACAAGAGCAGGACTGAGAAGACTTGGAACTATTCATAGTTCCACATAATACTTTATTTTTTTAAAAAAGAAGAAGTCACCAAAGCATATTTGAATATAAAAAATGCTAAGATGTAAACAACACTCGCCTAATTTTTCAAACTACAGTTTGCTCCTGGGGGTAACCGGGATTAGATCACAAAAGGGTTTAAACTTAATCATAGCTCTGAGCTATTGGGGACTTTCATTGGATTATGAAGTTTTCATCATTTTGATCAGGTCAAGGATGATTTTTGCCGACATGAATGAATTCCTGAAATCATCAGGAGCGAAGCTTGACTTACAGGAGCCCTTAGATTTCAATTCCAAGAAGGGTTATGTTTGGTGCCAAAGAGATTGGTAGAATCACTCATTTCCAGAAGTTGAAAAGTTTGCTGGACCTCTCCTGTCCTCAGCAGGGCTTTCTCAAAGTGAAGCTTTTTGTAAGAAGTGAGATGAGGGCTTAGGTCAGTGATGGCGAACCTTTTCGGCACCGAATGCCCTTTCATCAGGGCTGTGATCAGGAAGAGGAGCTGCCCAGGGGACATGCACGCACCGTATAAGGTACTTCTGTTTTCCGGCACATCATGTGGGCCTGCAAATCTTCTGGTTACTGCCATGCATCCACATGTGCCAATCAGCAGGCTGGTGCACATGGTCATGCCAGGAAACGGAAGACCAGCTCTTTTGGTTTCCGGCACTGCCGCACAAACAAAGGGCAACTGATCGTCTCTTGCGCATGTGCACCAGAAACCGGGAAGAGAAACAGGTGATGCTGTGCGTGCCAGGCGATATGGCTCCACGTACCACTTTGGGAATGCATGCCATAGGTTCGCCATCACAGGCTTAAGTCTTTGGAATATTGGTTTCAATTGCTCCTAAGAAACAATGGAAGGGCCTTATTGGGGAACTAAGGATCAGAACAATTAGTTCATATAATGATAAGGGAGGCCCCACATCTGTCAGCAGGCTCAAAGTTAGCCAGGACATAATCAATGTGTCTCTGGTGGTCGAATCTTATCATTACCATTCAGTGGGAGAAACAGGTGGCAGTTTGGGCTATGCAATGCCAAGCTTCTCTGAACAACTGTAGTCCACAAAAAGTGGCAGATTGTGAAGCTATTTGATCTAGCTGGAAAAATATTTCATGTGCTATTGTTGAAGAAACTCCTTTTTCTTCAAAACAACTTGTAGAAGCTAGATGAGCTAATACAGAAATCAAAGATTATGTGAAAAGCAACCAAGAACCAAGAATTCCTAAGGAAAACTGAGAATACTTCCAGGAGGATTTGTGTCCAAAATGTTTACTGCTAGGCCATTCATTCATTCATTCATTCATTCATTCATTCATTTTATTGTCTAGGAGAATTTCTCTTCTATTTTGTGCATCTTGGAACTCTTTCCTATTTTTCTTTGCTCCTTACATAGCTAGCCTTCTCACCCAATCCAAAAGTTTTACTCATTTTCCATTTTTTAAAAAACACATCTTACAGTATATTGTTTTGCAGAAGTACCATTTTTTTCCTTTTTAAGCCATTACCTCATTAAAATACTGCAATTCTTCAAGCAGTTGTATTTTTTCTGGCTTGCGCGGAAATCTAGAATAAATGGTCTTAATAAATAGCATAGAGATGCTTTCTTCTGAAACACTCCTTCCAATTTTGTTTTGAACCACGCACAGCTCCATTTTCTTTCACACATACTTACACACACACAAAATGGGGGTAAGGGAATTCCTACTTTAGCTATTTTCCCCTCCTGCTGGCACCCACAAATGAATCCACCAGGGCTTTTTTCACGACCTTGCTTTCTCTTACATTGGCTTGCACTGGGCTATTTATTTAGATTACAGTCACACCAAACCACATCCTGGCTAGCTAGATGCTAGAAGGTCCATTTTCAAATGAACCAGTATAATATAATATAGCAGTAATCAGAATCTTGAACAAGCCACAGTCAAGGTCCAAAAGACAACAATAATGTAAGGACAAAGAATCGCGATCCAAAAAGGAAAATCAAGACTCTGCAACCTTCGGAATTTACTTTAGACATTGCTCCAGCAATCACCCAGCCCTGATGATTTTATAAAGGAATTTTATCATCTTAATTCTCAGAGCGTCACCAAAAGAACATTCTCAGGCAATCTTGTTTGTTTGTTTGTTTGTTTGTTTGCCAAGACCTTATGGTAAGGTTTAAATCAGGATCTGGACCTGAACTCTCAGATGCTGCAGTTTCTTATAATGGAAAAGTGGGTTAAGATCCTATCTTTGCAACAAAGATTAGATTTCCACCCTGGGCTTCATCCAGTTTGGTAAGCCTCTTCTGTGGGTGCCTGCAGCCTCCATGTCACTCAAACTTTGTCTCCGGAACCCCTAGCCTGGGGATTTCCACCTCTTTCTCTGAAAACGCATCAGTCAGAGGACCATGACAGCGGTACAGATGGGTCTTCTGCATCTGCTTCACCCATCTATAACCTTCACAGGATTGTTCTGCATCCAGAGATGCTTATGCACAGGTAGTTATGTAAATCATAAGAGGGTTACAAATGAAAGATAATCAGTAAACTCTCTGAACATAATAGGGCAATTGTATATCAAACACTTCATTTAGAAGTATTCTCATTTTCAGCATGGGCAAGGCACCTTCTCCTATCCCACATGTTTTTTTTGTTTTTTTTTAAATTTGATTTATATGCCGCCCTTCTCCGGAGACTCAGGGCGGCTTACAATGCACTAAGCAATAGCCTTCATACTTTTGTATATTTATACAAAGTCAGCTTATTTCCCCCACAAACTGGGTCCTCAATTTACCTACCTTAGAAAGGATGGAAGGCTGAGTCAACCTTGAGCCTTGGTGAGATTCGAACCTGCAATAATTGCAGGCAGCTGTGTTAATAACAGGGTGCTTTAGACCACTGTACTATCCAAGGCTCTTGTTCATCAGAAAGATGAATATTTGCACTGCAGTGAATGGAAGTGGAAAGTGTAAATCACTACATGCCTATTGCACCATTTCAGTGATACTGAAACACCATTAATAAGCACATCTTAGAAACATCCCAAATCTTCCTGGAGAAGCTGAAGCTCTAAGCCCTTATAACAATCCACTTTTTATCTGACCTTCATGATCCAACTTATTTACATCCCCTGGTTAGAAACTGTTGTTTGATATACCCTTAAACATCTAGCATTTTCCAAGGAGGATATCCAAAGTGTGACATGCTTGATAATTTAGTACCTAGATTCTCTAGGCAGAATTTATGATAAGCTTTAGGAATGATTTAAATATTTCTTTCACCTATGCAAAGGTAGAAATCAAACGGAAATTAAGAACATTATAGAATTTAAATTTTCCTTTGCCCCAAAGGCAGGACTCATGACCTGGTCCAGAATCTGTCCTGTGTAACAGCTGGTGGCTTGATATGAGTAAGTGCTTTTATTCTGTGCCTAAAGATACATCTGGTCAGTTTACTATGGACATATATTTATATGCAAATGTACACCTGGAGCAATTAGACACGCAGCTGGATTAGGATAACTTTAAACAATGAAAATTTTAATTAGAGGAAAGCTTCAGAGATCTACATTAAAGTAACTCATTGCATGGGATTAGGCCAAATATCAATGGCTTTTACACAACACCTTATGGCATGTTTTATTGAATAAAACGCAAGTGGCTGGGTTTGCAATACATACTAAGGTAAAAGCATGGTGTATATGCTAACATATCAATTGTTTGTAAATGCTAAGCCAAAGCCACACTAACCATGTCAAAAGTTTCAACAAAGAGGTTCATCAAAGGCCAGTGGAGTGTCAGGCGCTACACACCAACAGCTGTGAGTGTCTTCAGCCTAAGAATTAAATTTGATTCCATTTAGATTTAAATGGAATTAAAAATAGTATGACTCTCTAGTCATGTTTTTGTTTTTCTTTTTGTTATATCAGACATTGGGAAGATGCATCAAAAGCTTTCGGGAAGCCATATAGTTTTAGGAATCATGAATAAGTCTCTAATGATTACCAAGCAAACAGTAGCCAACATCTCACAAAATGCCTTTGTCCTTTTCAGGGTTGAGGATATTGAAGACAGATTATATGTGCTTTGAATGCCACCCACTAAGCATCATGTACTGCAATTCTACCACATTCTGCCCATTTACCAACATGTCATTATTATCATCCAATGTCCTGGTTTTCTAAAGAATATCCTCTCTATAATATATTTAAGAAAAACAATAAAGATGTCCACTCAGTTCAAATGTCAATTCTAATCATCTTTGGAAAGATAGCTAGGTCCATAGCTTTAAAATACATTTTAAATACAATGATTTCTTTTAAAAAGCCCGCCCCCCCCTTTTTAACTGTAGCCCTAAATGTAGAGCTAGAACATCTGCCCACTCAATGGAACTAAATGAGATTTAACTGGGATTGTAGCATTTGATCACCATTTGGGCAAACTTCACAGCTGTCCATCATAATCCTTCTGGCATTTAAATACCAATGGAAGTTTGTATTAATGTTTGTTTAGGAGACACAACCTTTTCAATATAAGACATATACACAACTGTTGTAGCTATTATATAGAAGGGCCATTTTTAAATATAGATAAGGGTTTTACTCTAAGTCACAGTTTAATGCTGATCTTTGAAATAACTGGAAAACAAAAATAATTAATACTTATATTGTGGTAATATCTCTCCCTCTCCTGGAAGAAAAAAAGGCATCAAGAAATATTGAAGGATTCCCTTGGAGCCAGCTGGATTTGTTGGCCATAATAATCCATAGCTTGTCAGTTTGCTGGATTCATGCATTGCATTGATGTATAAACTAAGAAAGTGTATAGATATATACATATATAAAAAGTTGGTTGCCTGTTATGCCACATTTAACACGGTTCCGGTTGCAACCGGCTGAAAAATAAATGTCACCAAACCCCACTCCCTTGCTGTCTATGGAAATTCTCAACCAAGAAGCTGAACCGAAGAAGCTTCTTGGATGCGAAGCAAAACATTTTCAAAGGAAAACAAACAAAAAACAAACAAACCCCAAGAAAGTCCAGTTGCCTTTTGGAAAAAAGCACCTTTGGAAACCACTCCCTTGTTGTTTTTACCAGGCTTCTCCATATAAATATTAGCCTCTCCCATCATTTAATCTTAAATAAAAGCTCGCCTGCCAAAATTAAAACCCGTAAACCATCCCCGGAGGCGACTGCCGGGAGTTCTCACGCCGCTTCCATTCCAGGCTCCTTCGACGGTCCGCTTTTCCTCCGCCTCTCCACCGCTCGACGCTCTGCCGCGCCTCGCAGGTTTGCGAGATCGGAGACCTTCTCCGGGGGCAACGGAGCTCGAGGCTGGCTTTGCCGTTTCTTGACACCCGGCGCCTCGAAACTGGGAAGCGACTTCCCCACCCTCACCCCGCAACCTCGCCTCCTCTCTCCTTATAGCGCAAGCTCTTGCCCGTTTCTCGAACGCGGCTCAGGTCCAGCGCTTCTCTCCCTTGAGCTGTTGAGACATCTCCGTCTATATGCGAAGGTCCGCTTTACAGAAAAGGGGGCCGTGGCGAGACTGGAACTCAGATCCCAGCCGAGTTTTGCTTCTGGGATCCGTCCTCGCCCCGATTTCCTTGCGTGGCACTCCAGCTTAGAAGAAGTACCACCTTCTCCCTCCCACAACGCCCTTCCCAAAGCAGCAGCACCACAACACACACACACACACACACACCCGCGCCCGATCCACTCTCTATAGATCTCTTACACTTCAGCCGCGACACTGACCTTGGGGACAATTCCGCCTTGGTCACGTCTCCCCTGAGGGACAGACGCGAGGCTCTTCCGAAGGCACCGCCACTCCATCACCCCGAGGGGGTTTTGGCATCGGACGTCCTCCTCCGGCATCTGTTCCTCCGGGGTCCCCCCGAGGAAGTCAACGAGGCTCTCCCCTGGGCACCTCGTTTAAATCCACCTCGAGGAGACGGTCTCGGGACCCAACTATGCCATCTAAACCCCTGCTCCAAGAAAGAGCGCGCCCAGCCCTAACTGGTAGCCGGGCAGCTGGAGGCGAAGAAAGGCACCGAATTACTGTAGGAGACAATTTCCGACGCAGGAGAAGAGCTGAAGTGCCGCCCGCGGCAGTTTTATACGGCAAGGCACCTCTGCCCTGCAATCCCCTGGCCGGCGACGGTCGCCAGGGGGCAGCACTTTCCAGGGAATGGCGGCGAGCCACCGGACGGTGCTGGATTATTCTAGTGAGAGTGGGCAATTTTAAGAGTTAGAAGAGCCTCTTTGATGGGTCGTGCCCATGAAAGGTTTCCGAGAAGGGTTGCTCCCCCACGCCACGCCACAGAGGGGGGCAGGGGTCCTAGGAGAAAGACCGGCTGCAGT
The DNA here is from genome assembly GCA_012654045.1 of Ptyas mucosa. NCBI lineage: Eukaryota > Metazoa > Chordata > Lepidosauria > Squamata > Colubridae > Ptyas > Ptyas mucosa. The sequence continues at coordinate 13,861,563 of WNWU01000030.1, forward strand.
GGGCCACCCTCTCCTTCGGCACTGAGGGGCCGTGGCTTCCGGGTGCCGGCTGCAGTTTTCTCTTTAGCAAAGTTAAGCTGCACCCCTGATGCAAAACATTGGGGATTTTTGCTGTTGGAGAATGAGAAATATGTATTTACCGGCAGAATTATATGGGAAAGGATTGCAGCCTGTTTTAGATTCGGAGAAATGTTAGATGTAGTGCACTGTCATTTTAGTGGTCCCCCCCCCCTTCTTCATATCAGTGTCATCCTGTTTGAGAGATCTGTGCTGTCAGAGGAGAACAAAATATTTTCAATAAGTACATTTATAGCTATGTATACTCATTGCTTAATGGGTTGTTGTTATCCTTCTTTCTTTTGTCCAACTTCCCTAAAATCTAAGCGATGAGAAATACAAATGACTTACTAATGCTGTATCTCATTTCCATAAATACTATTTACAAATCTCTCTACCCTTCCATTAATTATACCTGTAACTAAATGACAAAGCAAAAACGGGTGCCATACTGATAATGTAGAGAATGGATATCATTCTAAATAACATCTATAGCAGGATCAAACATGGAGGGAACCGTAATGTCATTTGGGATGAAGAGAGTATACCCGTAATTTCCAATCCTTGTTATTATTACCTTAAAGGAAAGTCAAAGTGAATCCCTTTCTAAATGCAAAATGTACTCTATGCCAGTCTTCTGAGCTGGTTTTTTTCCCCCCATTAGCACAAGTATCAGTAAAAGGAGGCAGGATGCCTGAAATCGGTCTGTTAGTGATGACAATCAATGATCTTCTTCAAATATATCCATAGGAAGAGTTGTTGTGTGGGTAGAATTTATTTCTCCATGGATTTTTACATTCACAAGAAAATACCTTGGGGGAAAAAGCATAAGCATTTAAATCTTGCTTATAAATGTTCAGTTAGATGCTTAATTTCATGTTTCTCAAGGGAACAGTTTTAAAATCCATGTTATTGTCTGGTTTTAGTGTATCAGATAACTGAATTCCATAATGGAGACATACTCATATTCAAGGCAAGTGAGACAACACTGTAGAACATGGGCTTTGTATGAAGAATGTCCACATACGAGACCTGGGATCTCCATAAAGGATACCCAGCCTGGTAATCTCTAGTAGTGTTAGAAGTTTATAGTAGATTACGTTACTGCTATCATTAAACAGCAGACTTAGAAGTTTATAGTTTATCTGGGAAAGTCCCATATCTGGGAAATTCACAGATTTGCATTCCTAACACATCTGGAAAATAGGGGGCAAATTCTACACCCATTTGCACTACTCAGGTGACCCTGATAACACAGACAAACTCCTTCTTCTTCTTGTGGCCATATCCGTCATCGGACGTCGGCAATCATGTTGACGATCCTATTTTTATCAGCAGCCGCATGAAAAAGTGCTGCTGAGTTTTGTCCAAACCAATCCCTTAGATTTTGAAACCATGATGTTCTTCTTCTGCCTGGATCTCATTTACCTTCAATAGACAAACCTCCAGGTGACCTCAATGACTCTCTAAAAGAATGCAAATGACCAGCTGTCTGCAAGGAGTATAAATCCTTCCATTCCGCATCATCCAGTCAGAGCCGAAGAAGCTTCTTGGATGAGAAGTGAAAGTCCAGTTGACTCTTGAAACAAAGCACCTTTGGGACAGGGCAGCTGGTATCAACAGTGCTGAACTAAATGGACTTGATTTAAAGCAATAGCTGTAAAATGTTAAAAAAAGAGATAGAGGAGACCAACTTTCTGTAGCCACTTTTCACTGATGGGCTCACACAAGTTCCATAATGGTTACAGAACAAAGGCAGTTGAGCTTTCTCATCTAGTAATATGTTCCACTTCAATTATTTAACATTGCCATACAAGTCTAATAAGCATTTTAATTTGGAAGAAGGTTACTTTATGGTCAGTGTGATATAATCACTAAGAAATCTGTTCAGAAATTTAGTTTTCATCTTTTGTGTTTGCATATGTGAACATATCAGATTGCAGCCTTTGAATTAAAATGTTAACTTTTATCTAACCTTCTGCAAGATGAGTATTCTTTAGTATTATTTACTAACAGTCTATTAAAATATTGTTTTTTTCTCCAAGGAGAACTCTGGTTCCTCTTTATCATCTTCATGACAGCGTAGTGATGAAAGCAGGATAGTGTAAGAAGAGAATGATTGGGGCTATTTCTTCATTCTGGTATTTAATACTAATGAATTAAAGTGTTCCTTAATCATTTTTGAATCAGCACAAAGCTGTATTGGCATTGTTTCCCTATCCCCATTCTGATCCCTCTTTTCCTTTTATCATCTAATTGATTTTGCACCTTTGCTGCCTTTGGAAGGTTTTAAGCTAAGGGGAAAAATACTACCATATTTTTTGGAGTATAAGACGCACCTTCCCCCCCCCCAAAAAAGAGGGTGAAAATCTGGATGCGTCTTATACTCTGAATGTAGCCCCGCCCAGCCTCTCAAACAGAGGTTTCAGAAGCTGAAAAAAGCCTCAGAAATGAAGCTTCAGAAAAAAAGCCTCCGAAACAGAGCTTCAGAAAAAAAGAGCTTTTTTTCTAAAGCTCTGTTTCAGAAGTTTCAGAGGCTGAAAAAAAAAAGCAAGGCACAGAGCTCATAACCCACGAACCTGTTGCTAAAATTCACCTCTGGGAACAGCTGATTGGGGGGTATTCTGGGAGGCCGATCCATCACCATAAGCTTTTTTCTTATTTTTCTCCCCAAAAACTAAGGTGCGTATTATACTCCGGTGTGTCTTATATCCGAAAAATACGGTGTTTTAAAATTATAGATGAAGACAATTGATGGCTGTATATAAGATGAAGATAGGAGCATGGCAGGAGAAAACAGGATGTTGCCACTGCATGCTTGTGCCCATGGTTGAGTACAAGTGGGGTAGGCTGCTATCAAACTTCAAGAGGTGGCAGCATCTGGAGGAACTTATCCAAGCCCACCAAAAAAGCCCAGAAGATAAAACATGGTTTGCCCTGTTTGCCCATGGAAAGCTAGACTGTTATAAACTAGATTGTGAAGATGAAAGATGCCCTTGCCTTAGAAGAAGGCAAGGACAAACCACTTCTATATTGTTGCTAAGAAAAACTGCATGGTTATGTCTTTGAAGTCACCAGGAGATCAACTTAACTTAAAGGAGGTCATAAGTATCTTTTATCCTAGCTGAATGCTGTAACTTAATTTTCTCCATCCTGTTTTCTTTTCATCTTAGCATCCTGCCTGTAATTGTTACAGTAGACATCCTATATCAGTGATGGCTAACCTTTTTGCCATCGCGTGCCAAAAGTGGGGGTCGCGGGGGGGGGTCGCACATGCGCATGCCCACACCCATAATTATATGTGCCCCGTGCATGTACGCGCAACCCCCCCGCGCTCACCTCGCTTTTGGCACGTGATGGCCCGGTGGGCCCTGTAGGCCCGTTTTTTGGTCTCCCCAGGCTCTAGAGCATCTCTAGGAGCCTGGGGAGGGCGAAAATGGCCTTCCCCATCCCCCCGGAGGCACTCTGGAGGGTGGAAATGGCCCGTTTGCCGACTTCCAATCAGCAAAGTTGGCAAATGGGCCATTTCCACCCTCTAGAGGGCCTCTGGGGTGGTGGGGAAGGCCGTTTTCGCCCTTCCCAAGCTCCTAGAGAAACTCTGGAGTCTGGGGAGACCAAAAAACAGGCGTTCCCCACCACCCCAAAGCCCTCCGGAGGCAGAATACAGCCTGTTTCCCTACTTCTGGTGGGCCCAGAAGGCCTGAAAATCAGGTGGCCGGAGCTGAGCTTGCGTGCCCACCGATATGGCTCCATGTGCCACCTATGACACGTGTGCCATAGGTTCGCCATCACGGTCCTATATCTACCGTTTATCTCCTAAAATGTTGGGTTTAATCTTCGAAACAAGAAAAGGATATGTGGATATATCACTTCCATTTTTGAAATCATTAATTTGAGTTGTTCAATTCTCTACTCCCAATTTCTGGTTTCTAGCCCAATTCCAAATTTCTAGTTTTTCCTCCAATTATATCACCAAAGTAAACCATTGCTTGTCTCCCCGTGTGCGTATTCTATATTGACACATTCTACCAAACAACATTGATGGATGTTTTCGTGTTAATCAGATAGTGAATTTATTTATTGGTGATGCGTCCATGTTTCCAAACAGTACCAAGAAATCATCTGGCCACAGTTTCAACACTGGATGTTGCATTCTGAACTTGTCCAAAATACCATTTATACTTAAATTATGAAGTTTTAGTTAAATTAGCTTCAACTGATTTTCACAAAGGTTGAAATTTGTTGGAAAGTGAGGCAAAGGGAGATTTTTTTAAAAAAAGAATAATGTTTTGACTTAGTTGCTTCTGGGATGCAATGTTATCAGAGTTCCACATTAAAAGATGTCACATGTCTCAGGAGCAGCTGTCAAAAACAATGGACAAATATCTCTCTATCTCTTGGTTGGCATTCTGATTACTGCAGCTACTGTTGTTTAATAAAGAAGATGATAGTGGAAGAATTTAAAAGGAACATTTCAATTTGTGATATGAAATCAATCACAGCACTGGCTTTCCGTGAAATATTGATTCTAATGTCTTCAGTAATGTTGAGATTTATCTCCAGATCTGTATTCAGAATCAGTTTTCTCTGTTTTTGTTGCATGCAGCCTTGCTATCAAATAACAACACTGCAATGATAGTATATCATGAGCCATAATGTTCTAAGTGCAGTTTCAAAACCATGTTTTGTTAGACTGTATTTGTTGAAATTCCTTCTGAAGACATTTGAATAAGTCAAAGGAAAATTCAGAATTATATGTCACAGCATTAGGTTAATCAATTTTTGTTTGCTTTGGCAAGTCAATGAGGTAATAGTGATGCTTTCAAGCTTTTTCACATTTTTAATGGTTGTGTTGCATCTTTCTCTTTGCCTACATTGTTCAGGATTCCATAGAGGCTAATCCGGCCTTGATCCAGAAATGGTTGTTGCATGCACTGCTAAAAATGGTTAATATAGGAGAATTCACAAACAGATCTCCTTACCAGGACATGGGAGGACCTGTTTCAGCTTTGCTGAGGAACTCATGCTTTTTAAAGTTAAAACTGTCAAGTATGTATTTTAGGAGAATCTCTTCCAATTACTGTTGAGAGCTTCACAGTAACCATAGCAATGTTACCAACACTATAGAAATATTTTTTTCCTCCTTCTTCTATTTTTTAAGTAAGTTCTGTATTTTCACCTTGTGTCCCTGGTTAATATTCAAGTTCATCATTCTGTAAAGTCCATAGCGATCATGTCTTGAAGGATGGAGAACAGCCAATTACCTTCAAGTCTTCTGGGGATGCAAGAGGCAATCTAAGCAAGGATGGGCTTCAAAAATTTTAGCAAGGGGTTCTCTGTCCGGTTGCTGGGTGGGCGTGCCCATGGTGGGCATGGCCTAGTTGGCCCATGGCGGGGGGGATGGATGTTTTTGCCCTCGCCGGGCTCCGGAGGCTTTCCTTGAGCCTCTGGGAGGGAGAAAAGGCCTCCCCAGGCTCCGGAGGCCCTCTGGAGGCTGGAAACGGGCCTGTTTCCTGCCTTCCTGAACTTCCAGTAGGCCCATTTTTCACCCTCCCCTGAGCTTCCACATGTGCCCTGCACTTACCTGCATCCAAAGTGGGCTGTGTGGGGACTCCTGGGAGGAGCGGGGTGGGTGGGGCCAGCCAGGAGTGGGATTTGGGGGTTCTCCGAACTGCACAGAATCTTAGCTAGAGGTTCTCCCGAACCCTTGCAAACCCCAGGAGCCCACCCCTGAATCTTAAGGATAGGCACTCCTGCTAGTTTTCTCTGCTATCTGGTAATCCACTTTCCTCCTCTGCTTGTTGTGCAGCAACCTGATCTAGTCCTCTCTTCCTTCTCTTGGTTCCTGCAGGGCTGTTTTGGCATACAGAAAGATAACAAACAGGAGCAGAAGATGGCCGAGCAGGATTATAGAGAAGTCACCCAGCTTGAATGAATAGAAAGGTCTCCATATTGCAGTTTAGTATATTTGAAAGTAGGTGAAGTAACTCTGAAAAAGCTGCTCCCCCTAGAGTCATCACGGACTACAATCACTGCTGTCCAGTGACAATTTATAGTGTCTGTTCCTTTGATTCAGAACAGAAACATTTAAAGATCATGAATCTTTCTTGGAACTTCTTTTTGGTCTTTTTGCCCTCCCTTTTTTGTAGTAAAGATATTGAGCCCACAATGCTTTTGCTTGTGAAATTGTATAAATAGTCTACATTTTCTGTGATCTACTTGATCTGTTTTTTTCTGATATCTGATATCTTTTTAATCAATGCACAGACAATATGTTCTCAGTTTCCTTGATTTGTGAAAATTTTCAGAGCATCTGGCTTATAGTACATTTTGTACAATATGTAGTGGTGGATTTGATTTATTACTTTGCATTTCTATAGGAACTCTCCCTTCATGTACCCAAGAGCTTGCATAAACACGTGTACACAGAGTTTAGAGATACCATACTGAAAACATGTTAAAAGGTCTTTGGAATAACTTGTATTAGGCAGGAGGAACAAGCCAGACTAGATATTTGTTCATGGGGAAATTTGTGGAGAGTCTATTTGCATAATTTATGTTTTATTTTATTAAATTTAATGGCAAATACCAGAATCTGACTTTATTATAGAACTTTTCTTCCAGCATGGTTAGAAGTACAGAAATAAATTATAGGAAGCGTAAATTTGGAAACTATCCTCCAACACAAAACTTTATTTTATTTCTTACCACTCACATTGATTACAAGGTGTCAACGCTTGGTGAGATGTTATTTTTTTTTATTTTTCATTACTTTGATTTATGTAGCTATCCAACTAAAATGTCTTCAGTCAGGGCTTTGGGCTGGTCAGGATGCAGCCACTCACTTTCCTTTTTACACAGACAACCATTTTCATTTTTTTGCTTTTAGGGTTTAGGCTCTGCTAGAGATGGCCCAGGATTTTCTCCAGAATTAATAAATCCATGCTACATTTGGGTGCTCAATCCTTGGGTCTTTCTAATTAACCAAATAAGAAAATAAGAGTTTTGCATATGTTTTTCAACTATTCTCACTCATCATGGTGGAAAAGAAATTGTTCCCCAGTCTTCTTTGTTTATTCAAAGGAGAAGACTTTCTTGTGTTAGAAAAAATATCCTTCTGGGTTCAGCTCCAAGTGGGGAAAAAAACACTGGAAACATGGAGACTGCTTGGAAAGATGGTTTAATGGTGGACAGGATCACATGGCTTGAGTTCCTGAACAGAAAAAGGGGCTGAGATGCTGAGCATGCCTTGGTTTTATGCCCTCTCTGGCTTTGAACTTTCTGGGGCGCAGGAAGAGTATCCTGATTGGTTGCTGCCAGAGGCCATAGCTAGCCCTTTAGGTTGTCTGTGTGCCAAGTTTGGTTGAAACTTGGTGGGTACTGCAATAAAGTCAATTAAATGGCTCTGTCTGAAGGAGGTAGATCTTTGTTATGTAGAATAGACTGGCTCAGGCCTTAATGGCCCATTAACAAAGGTGGGGGGCTGAGTTTCTGCTTATCTGAGTTTCTACTTCTCTTTTAGGGAAAATATTCTGCCTTTTTAGTATTTCCTCAAATATTTCATTTTTCTAGGAGAGGGGTGGGTGCTAACTTCCTACACTTGGGTGTGGTGCAGGGGTCTTGCAATGGTTTACCTATCATTTTGTAAAAGAATGTCTGTCAGTTTCAAAGGTGCTTTTTCAAAAGGCATTTCTTTGAAGATGTTTCACTTGGTTGAAGACAAAGCAAAATGTCTTCAAAGAAAAACGAAGTCCAGTTGCCCTTAAAAAGCACCTTTGGGACAATCATGACCTGGATGACTGAGAATCTCCATAGACGTATGTCAGTTTCGTAGTTTTCGTTGGACTCTCTCCAGTGACCTGCAACCTTCCTGGCTTCCCACTCTTCAGCTGAATCCTCAGGGAAGACATGAGTCTCTCGTGGGTTTTATTTTCTCCATATGTAGCATAGCCAAAAAACTGCAATTTATGGATGGTATAATGTAACACAGGGTTACATTATAATCCTTTGTTATATTATACATAGGGTTGTATATTGTAACAACAAAACAAAAGGATTCTCTGTTGTCTCACAACAATAAAGTCAACTCAAAGACATGGAAGAAATTCTAGTCTTCTGAGAATGAAGTAGAAAAGCAGGAAGATGTGATTTTGCAGGAGAAGTGAACAATTAGGAAACTGAGAGACAGCCAGGATGAACAGAACGTTGAGAAAAGCAGCTCACCACTGCTACAAGATTATTTAAACCTTTGACCCACAAAAATTAATTTCTTTGCACCTTCTGGACACGCATACATATGGTAACACTTAAAATTTGTGAGATAAAACAACACTTTTTTTTTACCTGCTAAGGTCATCAATTTTTTTGAAGTTGAGCACTTCAATTTACTTAGCTTGTGGACTTTATTGGTATGTAGGACGATTGTGGATAGGCTATCGAAGTGTGGATGTACTTGATCTGTTTAGCTTCAGTACATTGGCAGCCCAATTTAATTAACTATAATAAGTTGTGCTTGCCAACTCCCAGGAAAATCTTACCTTATTCTATGTCTGGTCTCAGAAACAGTAACCGATGCATTTATATTTGATATGCACAGCATGTATTTACAATGTGCCTAGCATGAGGCTTTTACGGACAATCAGGTGCTTGTTTAACGATGTCTAGAGAGGAATGCTATCTTGTAAATTCTGCTGTATTGTATGCTCTGTGCCAATGGCTAAACTGACCTCAAACAAATTCAATTTGGATATATTCCAGGTAATTTTTTTTTAAAGTTAATTACAATGAATAGCCATTTCTGTTGCTCAGCTGGAACATCAGTGATCTGCTATGGCTTATGGTGGCGTTTTAGCAACATTTTAATTAAGTACTAGATGCAAAGCTTATTTTTTAATGCAAGAATAAGATTTAATCATACCAGGAAGGCTTCTAATTCTTTGACAATTCTTAGTGCAATAAACAATAATTTATGTCAAAAAATTACAAAAAAGTAACCTTCATGTCATTCCAGAAAGTCTCTGCTGTGGTTCAAGGTACACCTCAAAATTCCCATTGAAGTATAGTTTTTCATGTGGCACAAAGGGGAATGTTTTAAATGTACCAGAAGTTATAAAAACAGTGATTAATTATTTTAAGTTTTATTTTCAAAATATATATTTTTTTAAAAAGTAAAAATAAAGGTTTCCCCTGTCCAGTCATGTCTGATCCTAGGGGGCAGTGATCATCTCCATTTCTTAGCTGAGTGAGCCAGCGTTATCTGAAGACGTTTGGGGTGTGTGTGTCATGTGGCAAGCATGAGATTGTTGTGGCCCGTCAGCAGCCTGTGCAGCTAGTAGCTGATTCCGACAGCGAGGAGGCTAGTGTGGTGCTGCACCAGCAGCCTATGCAGCTGGCACTTGAGTTGGACAATGAGGAGGCTGGAGAAGATGTGGTGCCAGAGGCGGGGATTCAGCCAGGGCCTTCAGAGCCTCCAGAAGCTCCCTTAAGTGAAGAGGAAGAAGAGGAGGAGCCTCTTCTCGATGCACGAGCACGCAGAGCTGCCAAAAGGCAGGAGTGGCTCCTCAGGAGGAAGTCTCCTTGAGAGTAAGGCTTGGAGCTAATTGGCCACTCCCTTTGCCTATTTAAGGAAGGACAATGAGTGAGACAATTTGCAGGGAACAACTTCATTCACTCTCCTTCGCGTCTTGATCTTAGTTCTCTGCAAATTGCTTCTGGGCTTTCTGCCAACCATAATAAGATTACGATTATTTATTCTTTGGATTCTTGTAGGCTGTTAAGAAAGTTAATTAAAAGCCTTTGTTTGAAAAAGACTGATTTAATTTAGTAAACTAAGGTTTGTACAGACTTGTTTGTGTGTGCTGTGTTCTTTGGGATCCGTAGCTGGGGCAGAACAGAGATACACCCAGGAGCATGGAATGCTGTTACCTTCCCACCAAAGTGTTACCTATTAATCTGCTTGTGTTTGCATGCTTTCAAACTGCGAGGTTATAAAATACTAAATCTATGCTCATTTTTGTTTTTTTCAGTTCTTTAACATGGCTGCGTTTTCTTTTTGGAACAACAATCACTGGTACATTATTTCAAAGCTCAAATGCCACTGCATGGGCTGCATGCTTGAAGGAGAGAGTTACAAGTATGCCTCAACTTCGGGAACATTAACAATGATTCTAAGCCTTGGAAAAAATTTTTTAATGACCTGTCCTCAAAATTATAATCACGACACCTTCCCCATGGTAAAATGATTGTAATTTGGGTATTTGGCAACTGGTTCAGCTTAATGATGGTTGCAGCATCTTGTGAATACATGATTGTAATTGGCAACCTTACCAGCTGGCTTCCAACAAGCAAAGTCAATTGGAGAAGTTGGATTTGCTTAATGATTACCTGATTCAGTTAACAATCATGCGATTTGCTTACCAACCATGTAAAAATGGTTATAAAATTGGGTCTGATTACATGATGACTCGTTGAATGACGGCATAGCTTAGGAAACCAATTAGTCCCAATTCTGGTCATAAATTAAGGATTACTTGTAATGATAACCTGGCTGGGAATGATAGAAGCTGTAGTTCAATGCATATGAAGAATGCCTAGTTGGACAAGGTTTCAAGAACACATCCAAGAAAAAAATTCTGAAAGAAATCTGGTTGCTAGATAGGAGACCAAGTGACAGGCTATTTTGGCGGCTCCAAAGGCATTTATCTATGGGACTTAGATCATTGTATTTTATACATATAGAAAATAACTGAAAAATCATCTAATTAAATCTCATTTTTAACTTCTCTCCACTGAAGCCAAGGGGCGCCTAATAATGCTGCAAAAAGAGAAGTATTAAATAGCAGCAACCAGTTATTTCCTTTCTATTTCTGCTGTGTTATTTAAACTGGCAGCCTTTTATGAAACATTTTACTTGTGGTTCAGAGGATACCACATGGCATTGTTCAGTTGAGGATGGGAGGAAAGATTGTGGCTCTATTTTTCACGATAAAAGATTTTAAACCATTCAATATCTATTCTTAGCTTGTCAGACTTTCTCAGTTTGCATTGGGACAGAATGGTGGTTCTAGTAACTCAGGGCTGTCAAACTGCCGGCCTATGGGCCGGATGCGTCATGCATTATGCCCACGCCCGGGTTAGCAAAGGGGAAAAAAAAGTCCCAATACATCACGTGACTCTGCCGTGACGACGTGACTTTGACACCCCTGTACTGACCTATAGAAGGACTAGATGTTCCAAGGAATGTGAATTGATCTAGAAAGTAGATAAAAAGTTGGTAGGGCTGTTAGAACAAGTGTGTACACGCATTCAACTGAATATGTTAAGCCAGATAGAAGGTGAATCCTTGTTCCTTCATCCTACTAACCTGTATCAGTATCTTGACTAGTTAGTTAATCCTTTGTTCTCCTTTGCCTTCAGAACTCTGCCTTGCTGTGTAACTTTAGTCGAAAAAGAAACTTGAACACAGCTTTGTGTATAATCTAGAACCTAGCTTTATTAGAGTCCCTATCAGCGGTGGGATTAAAAATTTTTTACTACCGGTTCTGTGGGCGTGGCTTGGTGGGCGTGGCATAGCATGGTGGGTGTGGCTTGGTGGGCATGGCAGGGAAAGGATACTGTAAAATCTCCATTACCACCCCACTCCAGGGGAAAGTTACTGCAAAATCCCCATTTCCTCCCGATCAGCTGGGACTCAGGAGGTAGAGAATAGATGGGGGTGGGGCCAGTCAGAGGTGGATTTTACCGGTTGTGCGAACTACTCAAAATTTCTGCTACCGGTTCCCCAGAACTTATCAGAACTTGCTGAATACCACCTCTGATCTCTATCACATGGACAGGTGCAATCATTTGTCAAGTTAATATATAATATAGCTTCCCTTCAGGCCCCCCCAAAAGGCAGGGAGATAGCATGGTTCTGACTTATACCCTCTTTTAAAATCCTAAGCATTCTGTGTGAATAGTATTATGGAATTATGGATGTTTGCTTATGTATTCTCCCCTACACATCTAAATATAGAATTTGTACATCATCCAGTATGGAAGCAGGTCCATCAACTCATAATCCATTTTCAAATTCCATTTGATGTCTTTAGGAACCTCACATTGAAGTTGTTTCAAATTCCATTTGAACTTGTCAGTTCTTGAATTTTCCCCCCAGACTATTTTTCCCAAACTATTCCTGGAATATTATCAACTGTGAGTCTGTCATCTGTTTTATCTTTTAAGCAGAGTAGAAGAGGAGTAGAAAAAGTCATCATTGCAATGCCTTGCTTTGGAACAATTTTTCTCAGCTTGTTTGGTGTTTTGACTGATAACATAACAGATGTAAATTGTTTAATTAACATTGCTTTTGAGAAGAAATGGGCGAGTCTTATTTGTTCTTTTATACTTGATTATTTGGGCTTCTGTTTTGTAGGATGCCGTGTTATGTTTTGTTTTATCTTTTCATCGTCCATCACCCAGGAGATATGCTGAAGGACAGGTATTTCCACAGCAAATAAACATTTAGTGCAGAGCTGGGCAAACAGCAACCCACCAGAGGATATCCAAAATGGTAGGTAATTTTCAGTAATTATTTCTTATGTCAAGAGAAAAATGAAAACACTTTTGAGAAAAAGATAGATTATTATCAGCAGCATGGGGGCACAATATTTTCAGATATTTTTCTTCTTTCTGAAAAATATTTTCAGATATTTTTCTTCCTTCTGAACTCAAGAAGAATTTTAAATGTGCTGCTTTAAACAGTGGTGCAGTGGTGGGTTCCTCCTGGTTCGGCCCGGTTTGGCCGAGCCGGTAGCAGTGACACTATTACGTCACCGAACCAGTTCTCTTTCTTCAGGAGATGAGCCCTCCCACCCGCCCCTGCATTATTCTGATCTTATATTTCTTCTTTTTTCGCCCAGCTGAGAGGTGCAGCAGAGCGGATTGCTGCACCTCAGCTGGGCAGATTTGCAACAGTCTTGCGCGAAGCGCAAGTTTGGCGCGCATGTGACCAAAGCAAGCATGTGCACGGTGATCGCGCGCAAAGTCCGTGCACAAACAGAACCGGTAGTAAAGCTGGTTAGAACCCACTACTGCAGTGGTGCACTCAGTCAGTAGGACCTCTAGATTTCTTAGCATCCCATGGTTCTATCAAGGTTATACAGTGGACAGTTTAGGACATTACATGGTTGCAAACCCTGAAAATGAGTTTATGATTAGACACATTTTTTATTGATACTAAGGAAGTGCTCTTTCCAAAGAAGTCCCTCAGGAACGCTTCTTCTTTTTAATTTAGTTAGTTATTTTAAAGAGTGCTTTGCAGTGCTATTTTGTGAATATTTCAGTCCCTCAATCAATATAATAATAATAATAATGATGATGATGATGATGATGATGATGATGATAATAATAATAATAATAATAATAATAATAATAATAATAATAATTTTATTTCTATACCGCCCTTCTCCCGAAGGACTCAGGGTGGTGTACAGCCTATTAAAAGCACAAGACAGACATTAATTAAAATAATTTAAAAATTTTTAAATAATTTTGGCTCAATTTAAAACCCCCAAAATTTAAAACACCCAATTTAAAATTACGTTGATAGCCCAGCCTGACGGAACAACAGGGTCTTAAGGGCACAGCGAAACACCCGGAGGTCGGAGATCTTACGCATTTCCGGGGGCAGTTCATTCCACAGGGCTGGGGCTCCCACAGAGAAGGCCCTCCCCCTGGGTGTCGCCAGCCGACATAACTTGGCCGATGGCACCCTGAGGAGCCCCTCTCTGTGGAAGTGAACTGGCCGGTGGGAGGCTATTGGTGGCAGAAGGCGGTCTCGAAGGTACCCGGGTCCTATGCCATGGAGCATTGATAAATTGACCCTGATCAGAATGTTTCTGCGTCAGAAAGAATAAATCCGAGGAAAGCTCAAAGTAAAGGAACACTTTTGTCACCATTCTTCCATCCTTCAGGGAAGTTCATTCAACAAGTTATAACATAAGGAGGTTTCCTTAAAGAAATCAAGTTTACCCAAACTATAGGCTACAAAGAAGAGCTGTGTCAGGCTGAAAATGTTTTTTTCCTAGGAAGAACTCATTGTACAGTATATGAAGCATTTCTACCAAACATCCAGTATCTACATCTAGAAAAGGCCAAATGGAGAAAAGAGTGCCACAGATGCCTGCTTATCAGGGTCTACCATGTCTAGACTGAGAAGATCTTGATGACCACAAGATGACAACAACAACAACAAACACATTTTTGTATCTTTTTGTAGCATTTGGTGATTTTCTGCTTTTGTCTTTAAATCCATTTTTAGTTTAAAGAGCATTAGAATGATCCTAATGATGAGTTGTCATTTCCCCCCCCTTGGCGATATTACATATTAAAAATGTGGTAAGCCACTTTAAATATTCAAGTTAATGCACTACTAGGCTTGAAAGGTCCCTGGGAAAGATGCTGAAACCCAACCAGATTTCGCTTTCCTCCTGTTTAATTATTCTGAATTATGATAATCAAAACAAGTTCCTTTGCCTGCTCTTCTTCACTACTTGCCATCCACAGCCATTTAAGAATGTTAAACAAGGCACCAAAGCAATGAACATGTTTGGATATGGAGAGGAATTAGTGTTTCAGCCTTAATTGCACATGTACCTCCCCATCCAATTTTTCATGTTGGCTATGAAGCTGTGAAATACTGTCCTTCAAAATGTTCATATCCAGCCATGAATTGTTGGCTGGCCCAACAGTATTGTTTTCAACAGAAGTCTGCCTCATAATCTGCCTCATTTTAGAAAGTTGGTTAGATATGTATGCGATCTGTTCATTTTTATCAGTGGTGAAATCCTCCCCAGTTTGCTATTGGTTTGCTGCCCACACATGTGTGGTGCATGCCAAATGCATGCTGCATGCGCATGCGCTATATACGCACTGTGCATGCAAAATGCATGCTGCATGCGCATGCGCATGCGCAGTGCACACCAAACACACACTGCGCACGCATGCGCAATGCTCACCAAATGCATGCTGCACATGCATGCACAATGCACACTAAATGCACACTGCACGTATATGTGCAGTGTGCACCAAGTGCATGTTCACATGCACACTACACGCCAAATGTGTGCTTTGTGTGGAAAAAGGAGGCTTGGAAAGGTAAGTAGAACAGCGAGGGAGGAACAGCTGTGCCGCACGATTTAGATTCACTAGAAAGCAGAATTCCTACTTTCTAGCGATCGTTGGAAATACCGGTTCCAACAAACTGGTAGCTTTTTTTTTTTACTACTGGTTAACCCGAACCGGTAGTTTTTATCACTACCGTTTCGCCCGAACCGGTGTGAATCGGTAGCATTTCACTGCTGATTTTTATTATATACTATTGTATGTTTTATGGTTCTTACAATAAATTTTAAAGGGATTCTCTTGTTTTGAAATTGCCAATGCAGATCAAATGTTATGCTATTTGTACTACATGAAAAGAAACAAACATTACCATGACAACCTACAGTAGGCATATCCAATTAGCCTTTCTATCAATCTTTTAAAAAATTGAGCTCCATATTTTCTCCTCTTAGAATTGAAATACTGATTTAGGATTTGACTATTGAAAGGATCTAGCTTCAAACATATTCCTCCCCAGGGAAGCATTGTGTACTAGAGGATCTTTTAGAGACAATTCATTCTAGAAGTCATAGTAGATTAGGGTAACTACAGAAGAGTGAAATGTTTCTTGATTGACCTGTCTGGTTTATCTATCCTTTAACGTCTTTAATATTGACTATAAAATACATTAAAAAATCTTTTGGTATTTATCAAAGCTCTCATTCTACTTGGAATAAGAATAAATTAAATTTCTGAGCGCCAGATTACAATTTTAGCATTATGATTTTTTAAAATAATAAAATTGGTTATTAATATCCTTTATTATAGGCTGGTGCCACTCATGCTCACTCATATCCATAAAGAGAAAGTTAAAAAGTAGATAAAATTTTCACAAGGCTGAATATTTCCATCTTCTCTGTGATAAAACCTGGATATAAGATGCTAATAGCCATCAAGAATTCATCACAAGGTTTCAACTGCATATTCTTACAAGCTTCAATGATTTTACCACTCTGCTTTGTTAGATTTTTGTTTTCTATCTGGATGTTTCATGTACAGAATATTCCTAGTAATAAAAGTTATAAAAATAAACTCCAAAGTTTTTTTTTAAAAAAAACACTAGTTTGGGGAACAAAAAAGTGCAAAGACTTTTGTTTGAATATGAAGACTTTGCACTAGCCAGAAGCGAAAAAGTAAGAAATATTTCAAGTAGCATCTGCTGTTCTCCCTAAAAAGAGAAAAAAAATAATTGTCCCTTATTTTTTAACCTGGGTTAAATTCCACTTTACAAAACAACAAAGTTTCAAAGAATGAAATTTTGGCAGCTATTGTGCCTCTTCGTTTCAACTTGCCTTTAGAGTAAGAGGGGGGGAGTTGTTGCTTTAGAATGGCTTAGATGAAAAAACGAAACCTCCACGATTCCGCTGAAGACCGTGAGACATCATAGCAGATGTGGAGATGAAGGACATCATAGCAGGTGTGGAGATCAAGCAGACAGTTCCCATAACAAAGTGAACTTGTTTACCTGGTATACGTGAGAGGTTGGGGGTTTGCCTGGGGAAAGTATTGTTTAATTCTACAAACTGGTGTCTGCGAAAACTCAGAGTTAGTTTTGCTTCGACATTACCGTGCAGTGTATTGAATAAACAGTAAGCACCCTGTTATTAACACCAGCTGCCTGCAATTATTGCAGGTTCGAATCTCACCAGGCTCAAGGTTGACTCAGCCTTCCATCCTTTCTAAGATAGGTAAATTGAGGACCCAGTTTGTGGGGGCAATAAGCTGACTTTGTATAAATATACAAAAGTATGAAGGCTATTGCTTAGTGCATTGTAAGCCGCCCTGAGTCTCCGGAGAAGGGTGGCATAGAAATCAAATTTAAATAAATAAATAAATAAATAAATAAATAAATAAATAAATAAATAAATAAATATTCAGAAATGGAATAAACCTGGAGAGTCATTTGGATTCTCAAGCTGGATGTTGACAGCTATATAGAGCCATGGTGGCATAGTGGTTAGAATGCAGTACTGCAGGCTACTTCCGCTGACTGCCTGTTGCCAGCAGTTTGGCAGTTCAAATTTCACTGGCTCAAGATTGACTCAGCCTTCCATCCTTCTGAAGTCAGTAAAACAAGGACCCAGCTAATTGGGGGAAATATGCTGACTCTGTAAACCACTTAGAGAGGGCTGTAAAGCACTGTGAAGCAATATATAAGTCTAAGTGATATTGCTATTGCTATATTCCCACAATACTTATTTTTGATGGGGGTTGGAATAATTACATATTGCTGATATCGTAGGCCTGGAGTTGCTGCTAAATATATCCAGGAGGTTGGGTTTTTTTTCCAACTCACCTGCCAAGCCAATTGCAATTGCTTCCAACAAAGCCTTGCCTTCATAATCTGTGTTTTGGTTGTTCTAGATTAGATTTGTCTAATGAACTCTACAAGAGCTTTGAATTCTATTCAGAGCATAGAAACTACTATATTAAACTGCTTGTTATACCAATCTCAATAAATTAGATTGCCTATTGGTTCAGGAGGCAATTCAAGTGGCTGTTTATATCTTCTAAAATATAAATGATTGGCTTATCTGATGGAATAGCAAATAGACAATAATAGAAAGGACCATATCACACTAGTCGAATGAAACAATGAAACATGTGTTTTGCAGACGAAAGAATCCAGAACTGTGTCTCAGTATTCCTGAAAATAAATATAATATCTCCGGGGACTTATGTGCCGGGGAAGATTTCCATGAGAAATTCCAGTTGCCAAGCATCTGATTTTTTATCACGACATCACAGGAATGCTTCAAAGGTCGTAACTGTGAAAAACGGTCATAAGACTTTTTTTCAGTGCCTTTATAACTTTGAATGGTCACTAAGTGAACTATTATAAGCAGGGGTGGGCTGCTGGGGGTTCGCAGGCATTCGGGAGAACCTCTAGCTAAGATTCTGTGCAGAACCTCCAAATCCCACTCCTGGCTGGCCCCTCCCACCCTGCTCCTCCCAGGAATCCCCACGAGGCCCGTTTTGGTTGCAGGTAAGTGCAGCACACGTGTGGAGGCTCAGGGAAGGTGAAAAATGGGCTTGCCGGAAGTTCGGGAAGGCTGGAAACAGATGCATTTCTGGCCTCCAGAGGGCCTCCGGAGCCTGGGGAGGCCATTTTCGCACTCCAAAGGCTCAAGAAAAGCCTCTGGAGCCCAGGGAGGGCAAAAACGCCCCCCCCCCATGCCGCAGAAGACCAACTAGGCCATGCCCACCATGCCCACACCCACTCAGTAACTGGGCAGAGAACCCCTTACTAAAATTTTTGAAGCCCACCCCTGGTTGTAAGTCGAGGATTACTTGTACAGAGTAGGCTTTCAGTTTTGCTCCTCCTTCTTTCAAAAGCATATTTTAGTATATGAGTAAATATGCTGTGTAAACAGTGCAGGCATTTCAGATATTCTAATACAGGTAGTCCTTGACTTACAACAGTTCATTGAGTGACTGTTGAAAGTTACAAAGGCACTGAAAAAAGTGATTTATGACTGTTTTTTCATATTTCATATTTTTTTCTAGTATTTTCTTCCTTTGCCAAGTTTAACTCATGTTTTACTAATTGACACATTCCTTCTCCTCAGTCATCCCTGTGGTTCTCTACAGATAGTTTTGTAAGTCTAGATAGTCTCCTGTTAGGAGATACATAAATTCTTCTTCAACCTCCTTAGTCCTTCTGCCAGTGAAAAACTGGCAAACCCATTTATGATCTCCACCTTTTAATCTGAACCAAGTTTGAATTTATTAAACCAGGTGTTGAGCCGATAAAGGATCCCTTTGCTTCATCAAAGAGAGAGAGAAAGCATTACCTGCACAATCACTCCAAGGTCTATAATTCACATATCCTCTTCCTGAAAATATATACTAATGTTTGAGGGGGAATAAAAATGAAATCCTTTTATTTTCAATGTGAATAACTGTAAAAATGTACTATTAACACAGGGGGTTATTCAGTGGTGGGCAGCTGCTGGTTGTAACAACCGGTTTGCCCTGCACTGAAAATGTGAGTGCGCATGCGAGCGGCCTTCCGCGCATGTGCACAGCTTCAAAAACACGGCGATATAGGGCAGGATAGTGTCGACGGTGGGGTGGGTGGGTGGCCCCACCCACGGGTCACAACTACCAGTTTGCCCAAATCAGTCCGAATTGGCAGCAGCCAACCTCTGGGGTTATTTACAATGTTTTAAGAAGTTTCTTTAGTAAAGGCTACTTTGGCTTTTATACTCAAGAGAGTGGAGGGCAGAAATGTTTAAATATGATCATTTTCCAAACGAAATCTTCAGAAATTTCCTTCACGTGCTACTGTGGCACCTTGTAAACTCAAGTGGGCAAATACTCCGAATCTCTGAATGATGATCAATGTGAATTTTGAAAGTGTCATTCATACTCTTCGGCTTGCATGAGGATGTTCCTGTTACTGCCTCTTTTGTTAAGTGGAGAATGAACAGAGATTCTGTTTTAAAGAAAACGTGCCAGGTAGAAATGAAAGGAAAGTAATTATCAGCTAATAGACTTCAAGCTTGTTTTAAGTTCTGCATTCTGAAGCTGAGAGAAAGCTGGGAAAAGAGATTGAAAAGCAGAAGACAAGCTTAATAAGTCATATTAATTGAAAGAATTTCAGCAATATAAAAGGGGAAAAGAATGGACAGTGAGAGTTTCATACTCCCTTTTTAAGAATCAAGAATTCAACATCTAGGGCAGTGATAGCTAACCTTTTTGCCATCGTGTGCCAAAAGCTGGGGGAGTGTGGGGTGGTCGCGTGTTTGTGTGCCCACACCCATAATTCTATGTGCCCTGCCCCCCCATGCATGCGTGCGCGATCCCCCGATGCTCCCCCCACTTTTGGCATGTGATGGCACGGTGGGTCCGGTAGGCCTGTTTTTTGCCCTCCCCAGGCTCCAGAGGCTTTCTAGGAACCTGGGGAGGACAAAAGCAGCCTTCCCCACCTCCCCGGAGGCCCTCCGGAGGCCAGAAACCGCCCATTTGCTAACTTTCGTTGGGCCCAGAAAGCCCAAAAATCAGCTGGCCAGCACGTACATGTGTGCTGGAGCTGAGCTAGGGCAACGCTCACGTGCCCACCAATATGGCTCTGCGTACCACTTGTGGCACGTGTGCCATAGGTTCGCCATCAATGATCTAGGGCCGTGATGGCGAACCTATGGCACGCGTGCCACAGGTGGCACGCAGAGCCCTTTCTGCTGGCACGCCAGCCGTCGGCCCACCCCAGGTCCACCACACATGCGCGCACCTCCAATCGGCCAGCTGGTCTTCTGGTCTCTGCCGCGGATGAACAGAAGCAAGGCCTTCCCCGATCTCTGCAGGTTCTGCCTCTCCATGGCAGGAAAGCAGGATGGGGGGAGAAACTTCAAAAATCTGAGGAGGCACGGAAGGCAGGAGGCACTCAATCAGGGGAGGAACTTTGGAGATCCTGGAAGGCAGGAAAACGCTAGGATTCCATGGGGAGAGGAACTTTGGAGATCGTGGAAGGCAGGAAAATGCTAGGATTCCATGGGGAGAAGAACTTTGGAGATTGTGGAAGGCAGGAAAACGCTAGGATTCCATGGGGAGAGAAACTTTGGAGATCATGGAAGGCAGGAGGCAGCTCTTTAGCACAGCTAAAGCACAGCTCTTTAGCCAGATCTCTCCCCCCTACAAGTGCGGCTCTTTTAAACAGGAAAAGAAGAACAAACACGTTTAGCAGGAAACTTTGGAGTTGCCTGATCATTAGCCAAGCCATCTTGGCAGCGCCATGCACCAGGCGGGGAACAGCTGTCTCACCAGGGAATGGCCGGTACCTAGTTGTCCTCTGGTAAGAGGTATGCCGGCCCACTTGGAAAAAGTGGGGGGGGGCGCATTGGGGGGGGCATGCATGCACAGTGTGGACGCATGTGTAGAGGGAGCGTGGGAGTTGTCATGCACACATGCGTAAATGGGGGCGCGCATTGCATTATGGGTTCCGGCACGCGGAAGAGCGACAGCACATGTGCGCTTAGACTTTTGGCACGCAATGCCAAAAAGGTTCACCATCACTGTTATAGAGGAACTCTATAACAAGTAAACTGAATGATAGGTGAAGTATCTATCCTTCCATGAGGGGAAAGTATAACAGAGATAACAAGAGGAAAAAGAGAGAATCCCTTACCCTTCTCTTATCTCTACTTCAAATGCCTCTGAGATCAATAAGATAAAAAGTGCAAAACATCAAAGTTTGGAGAGTTTCATCTCCAACACTTTATCTAATCAAGATTCTGGACTGGATAATATCTCTCAGCAAATCTTTACATTAACTAATTCAAAAATACTGTATCCCCATGGATTGCAAAACTGGATTTGTGATCTCTTTATCTAGTGTTTCAAGCTCCACGTACCTCATCACACCAATTTCCTTGAATTAATTTACAATGTAAGATATAAATAGATCAATTAGAAGCTAATTTCCCTCGCTGTAATCTGATCTTCCTTGCTGTTTATTGATATTTCACCCTACAAGACTGAATATTGGTTCAGTCAATATTCCAAAGGATGGAAGGTTGACTGGGTAAAATGAAGACCCAAATTGTTGGGGGCAATATGCTGACTTTGTAAACTGCTTGGAGAGTGGTTTGTAAAGCACTATGAAGCGGTATATAAATCTAAGTGCTTTGCTATTGCTATTGTAATCTTGTGGCCTAATAAACTACATTTTTTCTTTCCAATGGCCTTAAGTTCTTATGATTTTATGAATTTATATTATCAATGTTTCATAGATAGCCTCAGTATGCCTCTCTGCCTTGTGAATGATTCACCATCTGTTAATTTTTAGAATGAGTTAACCAGCCCACTTTAAGAATTATTCACTGCTCATAAATGTGATGATCCAAGCACAAGTCAAACCATTCACAAAAACTGTCTTATCTGCTATAAGACAATGAAGAAAAAGAAGAACCAACCTATCTACAGTTGGTGACTTGATAGTCTCAGTTTTTTATGAGTATTTCTGATAAAAATGCAATCTTGGTATTTATCATGACGAGAAAGCCTGAGAACCATTAGTTTCATTGAAAGAATGAGATATCAGTCATCCATACAAGTAACAGCTGCAGAACATCAGTAACTGATTCGGTAAATTTAATCAACATGTAATCGTATCAGAGATCCATTTCATATATTTTTTCCCAGTTATACAGAGGTATATGTAAGAGTATAATAGCAGACATAATATGGCTGGCATTATAAGGAGGGTCGTACAATGGCCTAGAAGTGGAGCTCTATCTTTACAATCAGAAGGGTGTGAGTTCAATCCCAGGTAGTGGCAGATATTTCTCTCTCTCTGGGTGCAAAGAGAAAATATCTACTGTGAGCTTCATGTAGGTGTCAGGAAGGGCATCTGGCCAGTAAATTCTCAGTTCCATTCAGTCATCCCGATGCAAAGGATTACAGGACTGTTAAAAGAGAAAAAAAATATGCAGGGGCTATCTGTACCCACCAGGAAATCAATAGGGAGATTGAAGTTGTAGCAGCTCAAGTGATTGCATACAATTGCACAACTGGTTCTTCCATATAATTTAGGTGAGCTTTAAAGAATATTTTTATCCTCATATGCATTCATTGCCATTAACCTATCTAATGCGCCTTACAGTGTTCTCTTTCCTCTTGTTGCTGCTTCAAATCTAAGCTCTACAAGGATATTCTGCCTCTCCAAGTGACTCAAGGATATCTACTTAATACAGACCATGTAACAGATTGTGGATGCTGAAATAAAGCCCTTGGACATTCTGCTATGGCATTTTTGGCACTTTCAAGTCATTCCAGATTCCAGTACATAATAGGGTTGGGAGAAATTATACTAAAGTAGTTTTTCTTTCCAGAAAGCCACAAATAGTTTCACTATTTCAAACATTATTTTTGGTGACAAGAATGGTACAATCGATGATCATCTGCTAACTTCTATTGTCATGGAGTTTCATCTTTTAAAAAAAATATCCCAACAATTCATATTAAAATGGATTTTCTGGGCCAACCAGATTCTTAAAACGCATTGCTCCTTGTCTTTGAAAGCAGCTTGACATCATTCAGCACTGACTGCAGTTTCAAAACTCTGCTAGTTGACTGTGACTTAAAAATCACATTAGTAAAACTGGGGTTCACCTGGTCAATGTTTCTGCTCCTTTAACAGTTTTGAAATCCATTCAGCAATCATAAATGACATTCCTATTCTTGACCTTTGCTTTTCCGGTCAGATTGTCTCCATGTACCGTTTGTATGTCCATGTACCATCTGTATGTATATCAGTGCGTAGCAGTGGTGAAATCCAATTTTTTTTTACTATTGGTTCTGTGGGCATGGCTTGGTGGGCGTGGCATGGCTTGGTGGGCGTGGCAGGGGAAGGATACTGCAAAATCCCCATTCCCACCCCACTCTGGGGCCAGTCAGAGGTGGTATTTGCCGGTTCTCTGAACTGCTCAAAATTTCCGCTACTGGTTCTCCAGAACCTGTCAGAACCTGCTGGATTTCACCCCTGGTGCATAGATTTCATTTCTAAAGTGAGGAAAGCAGCAATAATGCAAAGTGTGGCATGTTCCTAATTTTAAGCAATAACCTGTGGACTGAAGGATGCCGGGCTTTTGAAACATTTGCATGTATTTTTGTTCCAAATGGTGTAACATAAGCTTGTCCTGTGTACTAACACTGATATGAAGGAAGTAACCCATTCTCCAGCTGGGTAGCATCCATCAGAGTTAGATGGGTTCAGCTAAGGATTCTATTTTTGAATTCCATCACTGAGCTTCACAAAACCATAGCAGATGCTGTAGGCATCACTCACTGCATAGGACAAACCCATTTCTCTCTCTCTCTTGTTTCACAAAATGTTTAGCTTATTATCTTTGGATCTGTCTGCCCCCCCCCCCCCCCGTCTTAGCCTTTATGATTTTCTAATGTAGACAAATCTGCCATTTTAAACCTCCATTTTTTCCCCTGTTCCAATTAGGAAACAATTAACCATTTTATTACATTTTCATGTAGCAAACCATGAATAGTTCTCATGTTTTAAAGTTACACAAAATTCTTACTGACCTGCAGCAGTGAAATTAAATAGATCTAGCTATCAGACAGACTATGTTGAATATGCTGCTATTTAGCTATTAAGGAGCTGGCTGCCCCATCTTATAAAAGTGGCAATCCCCATTTCAGCATCTTAAATTATGATTCAATTTTAAGCCCAGATTTTTTAAAGAAAAATATATGGATTCCCGCCCCCCCCCCCAATAATGGTGGCCATATCTCTCAGATTAATATTTCAGGTTCAATTTTCTGGTATCCCCTAGATCAGTGATGGCTAACCTTTTTGTCGTCGTGTGCCAAAAGTGGGGGGAGCATGGGGGGTCATGAGTGCGGGTGCCCACATCCATAATTCAATGCACCCCGCCCTCCCACACATGCGCACGTGACCCCCCACACTTCCCCCTGCTTTTGGCACGCAATGGCACGGTGGGCCTGGTAGGCCCGTTTTCCCCCCTCCCCAGGCTCCAGAGGCTTTCTAGGAGCCTGTGAGGGGAAAAACAGCCTTCCCCATCCCCCCGGAGACCTTCTGGAGGTCGGAAACAGACAGTTTCCCAACTTCCAGTGGGACTGGGAGGCCTGAAAATCAGTTGGCTGGTGCGCACATGAGCGCTGGAGCTGAGCTAGGGCAACACTCGCGTGCCCACCAATATGGCTCCGCGTGCCACCTGTGGCACCCGTGTCATAGGTTCGCCATCACGGCTCTATGGCATCTTCAATTGGTAGGATGAGCTAGGAGCCCTAGGGCAGGGGTGTCCAACTTTGGCAACTTTAAGACTTGTGGACTTCAATAAGTCTTCAATTTCCAAGGTTGGACACTTCTGCCCAAGAGCAGCGGACCCCAATCTTTGCAGTTTGGTGGCATGACTGGGGTGGGCAGGGAAACCGGGCTGCGTGAGCAGCGGACCAGTGTTCATGGGCACACAGCTCAACTTACGTGAGTGGTGGGCTGGTGTGCACATGCATGTGTGCTCAGCTCAACTTTTGCAAGTTGAGCTGGGTGCACATGTGCATCGGGTGGGTTCTTCTTACCTTTACTACCGGTTCACAACGGCACCACGCACATGCGCTTGCTTCGCTCACCCGCACATGCGCTTCTGCGCATACACAGAAGCTTCTGTGCAAGCGCAGAAACTTCCTGATGACGTCCAGCTCAGTGGGCAGAGCCTCCCACCGGTTTTACTACCGGTTCGTGCGAACCAGTCTGAACCAGGGGCAACCCACCACTGATGTGCATGTGCGCCGGCCCACCGCCCATGCAAATTGAACTGCGTGCACATGTGCTGGCCCACTTGCGCGGCCTGGTTCTGAATAAGTCATAGCCCAGTAGTAGGCCATGGCCTGGGAGTTGGGGGCCCCTTCCCTAGAGTATTGTGCTAAAATAATTTTGTTTCAAGTCAAAACAACCACCTAAACCTTCACAGTTCACATTCCTGTTTCTACCAACTTTCAACAAACTTTCATGTTTGCTATTTCCAGATAGTACTCAGGGTTAAGATTTTAAAACTCCACATTTAAAATTCTATTTCTGGAACCAAACAGGGCTCCATGGTCGCTGACTCACTAATAACAGCTTATTTTAGTTGCCTCATTGCCTTGAATTCAAGAGCAGGATCTTTTGCCTGTTTCAGACCAACTTGGTATTATGGGGGTAGGGTAGGGAGGGTAGATTAGGTGATCATGTTACATTAAATATCTTTTGGGTTTTTATACAATAAAACTTGTTTCCCATCCCCAAATATTGTTTCCAGGAAATTTCCCCCCGTTATTTGGTAGTATATGTCTCTGTATAGAAATTTTACTTGTATCTTGATTTATTTATATACCCACGTATGTGTCCATGTTCAGGCTTGTATGGATTGGGACATGCATTGACACAAAGTTTATCCTATTTTATTCCTTGTGGCTGCTGTTGCTTGAAATTTTATTTACAGTTACAATTCTGTAAACATTGACTTAGAAATGCTAGGCAATTTCTTTAGTATTTTGAGTCTTTCTTTAATTTGGTCTTTTAATCAATAATACAGAGATAATTGCAGAAGGAGAAAAGATGGGACAAACATTTCTGATTATCAATGACTAAAGTGGACAATTCTAGGTCCCTTGAAAACCTAGAGCCTAATTATTCCTATTGATTTTCTTCTATTAACAGAGAGCCACATGATCAGACATCTGTTTCAGGATTACTTTTCACAGATACAAAATGAAGAAGGAGGAGGAGGAGGAGCAGGAGCAGCAGCAGCAGCAGCAGCAGCAGCAGCTCTGGTGGCTCAGCAGACTAAAGCAGTGTCATTAACTGTTATTAAGATCAGCTGCCTGCAATTACTGCAAGTTCAAATCCTACCAGGCTCAAGGTTGACAGCCTTCCATCCTTTCTAAGGTAGGTAAAATGAGGACTCAGATTGTGGGGGCAATAAACTGACTTTGTATAAAATATACAAAAGTATGAAGGCTATTGCTTAACGCATTGTAAGCCGCCCTGAGTCTCTGGAGAAAGGCGGCATATAAATCAAATTAAAAAGAAGAAGAAGAAGAAGAAGGAGAAGAAGAAGGAGGAGAAGGAGAAGGAGAAGGAGAAGAAGAAGAAGAAGAAGAGCAGATAAAACATTATTCACTGTCAGGGACTAGTGAATGGGAATCTGCAAAGATAAAATAAGTCATCAGTTGATTATACAAATAGTCCGAGATTTAAAATAACTTTCATTCTCCATCTTTAACTCAAATTTTAGGTAAGCTGGAATTTGTATTTAAAAATGGACTGCCTATTACTGAAAATGGTGGATGGAATTCTCCTTCCTAAAACCAACAAACGACTGAAGCCACACAACAGGCACAACTCTAGCAGTTCCTGAAAGAATTGTGTGGCTTCAATCGTTTGTTGGTTTGAGGAAGGATAATACTGGCCACTATTTTTAGTAATAGGCCCCTGTTCATATCTAGGGATTGAACTCTAGGGCAGGAATTGTTGAATGTTCTTAATCTGGGGACTGAATCAAAACCTAGATTTAGTCCAGTTTTAGTTTAGTTTATTGGGAAACCCTAGAAAGTAGTATTAAATGAGCTGTGATTAAGGATGGAATGCATATCTAATACAAGTGTTATCATATTATAGTTACTGTTACTGTTACTAGTTACTATTATGAGTTCATGTGTTAATATCTTTTTTTATTCTGGTCTTTGTTTGTGTAACTGACATACCCTGCATTCATACCCTGTATTCAAAAATGCTTATAAATAATATATATATATATATACACCACCAACAAAAAGGATTGAATGCAAATAGCCTACATTCTGCAGAAGATGCAATCATGGCAAGATCAGTGGGTATGAAGATGGCTGATAGCAAAGGGCTACAGAAAGCAGAAGATAATTCAGTCCCTCAATCTCTACAAATGAGCAACTAAGGCTCTTGAGTGAAATGCTGTTAATGAGTCAGTATAAAATCATTGATCAATTAAAGACACACTTCCGACAAAGTACTGCAGCTGCCTGCCATTTTTATGTTTTACCCATGGAGCCTTTAAGGGACCCATGGATATTTTTAAAATGACACAGCTACTAGAAACTGTTGCTTTGCTTGCAGCATGTCACTTTATGTTCTTTAAAAATTAAATATTTGATTAATCAAATAAAACAAGGACAGGAGGTTCAGTAGATACTGAAATGTTATAGAGGAGTTACACAAGGATATGAAATGGGAGCGAAGTAAAAATTAAAATTTGCTTGGAATTCCTAATAAATTAAAATTTGCTTGGAATTCCTAATAAAACTAAGTATACTAATTCTTATTTTTTAAAAAAATAAACATACAAATATATTAAAACAGTGATGAGTTAGAGACTAAAGGGTCATATTTTGAAAACCAAGGCTATAATTGCTTTCATTCTGCCTTGCTGGCAACTGTCCACTCTTTTTTTTTTTATTGAAAAAGTTTTACAAATACAAATTTTCCCCCTTTTCCCCCCCACCCTAACCCAGCATTATAAAATACATATAAAAACAATATATAATTCTATCCCAACCCCGCCCTAGCCCTCCCCCTCCACCCTCTTCCCTCCCCCCCTTGACTTCCATTATATGCAATGCTAATATTCCCAAACAATATTTATGTTATTCAACCTTCCATATCTTTTTTCTATATTTACTAACATAATCATCAATCCTTCTCAGCTAAAAGCGACATAATATTTTCTAGTCTGATACTTATTCTGTACATACTCAATCCATAATTTCCATTCCTGTATATACTTCTCATGCGTCTGATCTTTTAAAAAAGCTGAAATCTTTGCCATTTCTGCAAATCCAGCCATCTTCTGAGTCCATTGGTCAACAGTCGGTAAGACATCACTTTTCCAATATTGGGCAATCAACAACCTAGCTGCTGTCACCATATACAAAATCAGTTTTGTTTCACCCAATGTGAAATCTTTAACTATACCCAATAGAAAAAATTGCGGAGAAAATTTTATTTTTTTCTTTAAAACATTTTGCATAACCCATCAAATTTTTATCCAAAAAGCCCTCACCTTTTTGCACGTCCACCATATATGATAATATGTAGCATCTAAACAATCACATCTCCAACATTTTGGCTGCACATTAGGGTACATACAAGACAATTTCTTAGGGTCTAAATGCCATCTATAAAACATTTTATAAAAATTTTCTCATAGATTTTGTGACTGTGTAAATTTAACATTCTGAACCCATATTTTTTCCCATGTTTCCATCATAACTGGTTGAGAGAAATTTTGTGCCCATTTAATCATACAATCTTTAACTAACTCATTTTCTGAATCCCTTTCTAACAGAACATTATAAACTCTCTTAATATGCATTGGACCTGTCTGCTTTATCTGTTCAACCAATTTTACTTCATATTCCATTAAACCAGTTTGTTGATCTTCTTTCCATCTCATCTGTAATTGATTGTACTGCAACCAAGTCAACGATTTCCCTTCTTCCAACAGCATATCCAGAGTCTTCAATCGCCACCTGCCCTCTTCAAAATAAAGTAACTCTTTGTATAAGAAACCCCCGAGTGACTTAATATTTGTATTCCACATGGTATCAGCAAGATCCAGCCAGAACGGAATCTTATAATCCCAATTAATTCGGTGCTTCCTCCAGACTCTCAACAAGGCATTTCTAAGTAGATGACTATTGAACACTTTGTCCACTTTATTATCATAAAATAGATATGCATGCCATCCCCACACAAGGTCATGACTTTCTATGTTCAACAATTCAGTCTTAGTTTTCCCAAACCAATCACTTAATTGTATCAATGCAGTTGCTTCATAATATAATCGAAGGTTTGGAAGTTTAAGACCACCTCTCTCACGAGTATCTTGCATTATTTTCAGTTTGACTCTTGGTTTTTTATCATTCCAAATAAATTTATTCAGTCCTTTTTGCCATTCTAGCAACGGTTTATCTGATTTAAGCACCGGTATCATTTGAAATAAGAAGATAAGTCTAGGTAAAACATTCATCTTTACTGCTGATATTCTTCCAAGCAATGATAATTGCAGTTTCTTCCAATTTTGCATGTCTTTTTGTATCTTTTGCCACAAAACCTCATAGTTATTTTGAAACAGTTTAACATTTGAATCTGTGATTTGTACTCCTAAATATTTGACCTTTGAGACAATTTCAAAACCTGCCATTCTTTCCAATTCCTTTTTTTTGCTCTCTGTCAAATTTTTGACAATCATTTTAGTTTTCTTCTGGTTCAGCCTAAAACCAGATACCATGCCATAATCTTCTATAATATCTTTCATCTGAATTATTGAATTCATAGGTTGTGTTAGGGTAACAACCAGATCATCTGCAAATGCCTTAGTTCTATAGTCCTCTTGCCTTATAGCTATTCCAGTCAAAGAGTTCGAGTCCCGTATTGCATTAAGTAAGACTTCTAAAGTTAGAATAAATAATAGCGGGGATAATGGACAGCCTTGTCTGGTGCCTTTTTCTATATTGAAATTCGATGTTAGACATCCATTTATGATAAGTTGTGCATATTGCTCTTGATAAATTGCACCAATCGCTTGTATAAACCGCTCCCCCAAATCCATTTTTTCCAAAGTCTTAATTATAAAGTTCCAATTCACTCGATCAAAGGCTTTTTCCGCATCCAAAAAAACCAGCACTGCAGAGATCTGTTTATTCTTATCTAGATAGTCCATTAAGTCTATGACTTGCCTAACATTCTCCTTCATATATCTGCCTTCAATAAATCCTGCTTGATCATGGTGAATTATCTTTTGAATAACTGGCATCAATCTGTTGGCTAGTACTTTTGCAAAGATTTTATAGTCTGTGTTTAATAAAGATATTGGTCTGTAATTTTCTGGTTTCTTAAGACCTGATTCTTCTTTCGGAATCAATGAGACAAAAGCTGTTTTCCATGAGGAAGGTATCTTACCTCCTAATTGTATATTACAAAATAAATCTTTAAGATGCTCAATCATTTCTTCTTGTAGAGTTTTATAGTAAATTGCAATTAAGCCATCCGTCCCTGGAGCTTTAGCTGTTGCAACTGTCCACTCTTTTAATGAAGATGGGTTAAAGGTGAAGGTAAAGGTAAAGGTTCCCCTCGCACATATGTGCTAGTCGTTCCCGATTCTAGGGGGTCATGCTCACCTCTGTTTCAAAGCTGAAGAGCCAGCGCTGTCCGAAGACGTCTCTGTGGTCATGTGGCCAGCATGACTAAACGCCAAAGGAGCACAAAATGCTGTTACCTTCCCACCAAATGTCCCTATTTTTCTACTTGCATTTTTTACGTGCTTTTGAACTGCTAGGTTGGCAGAAGCTGGGACAAGTAACGGGAGCTTAACCCATTACGCGGCACTAGGGATTCGAACCGCTGAACTGCCAACCTTTCGGTCGAGAAGCTCAGGGTCTTAGCCACTGAGCCACCACATCCCTGAAGGTGGGTTAGGGCACAACAAAATAACTGGATATTGATAACTTAAATAAATCTTCCATATGTGAACATTTTCAAAAGGTCTCTTAGTTTATGATAAATATGTTCCTTGGGCAATAATTTTCACTTGTCTTTCTCTTACATACAAATTGTTCAAATGATATATCTATCCATTTACTGTATGTATAAGCAAACATGTTGGCCTCAGTCCAACAAAGGATTAAGAATATTTTATACCGCTTGGACTGCAGTCACTTAATTTAGTTTCTGTCACTTAGCATAACCTTTCCTATTATGTTGTCAGTTGGGGAAATGTAACTGAAGAATTGCACTGAAGAATTGCTGTGCACCCCTTGACATTTTCTTTAACATAATTGTTATATTTAAATTAGAACAGTTCCTCTGTTTCACAGTTCTGCCTTTAAAAAATGGCTGTATATATCTGCAGGGTTAAAGCACAGCATATATATTTTGAGTACTAACCAACCTAGAACTAAGGAGAAATTTCCTGACAGTTAGAACAATTAATCAGTTGTGGGTGCTTCAACACTGAAGGTCTTTAAAAAGAGATTGGACAACCATTTGCCTGAAGTCATATAGGTTTTCGGCCTGAGCAAGGGGTTGGACTAGTAGATCTCCAAGGTCCCTTCCAACTCTGTTATTCTGTTATTCTCTTACACAGCAACCAAAGCTGATTGCTTACACTATGGATATTTTATTGGCATATCTGCAATATTACTCCAACACAACCATCTTCGAGACCACCTTCTGCCGCATAGCTCCCAGCGACTGGTAAGATCCCACAGAGTTGTTCTCCTCCGGGTCCCATCAGCTAAACAATGTCGGCTGGTGGGCCTGCGGGGGAGAGTCTTCTCTGTGGCTGCCCCAGCTCTCTGGAACCAGTTACCTCCTGAGGTCTGGACCATCCCCACCCTATTGGCCTTCCGAAAAGCGGTGAAGACCTGGCTTTTCCAGCACGCCTGGGGCTGTTGATCTCGCTCTTGTGATCTGTCAAGATCCGGCCATGAATGCTGTGAATGAGTTTTTAATGTTTTTTTTTAATTGGAAAGTTTTACAAACAAAATTTCCAAACATTTTCTCCCCCTCCCCCTCCCGCCCCCAATCCCCCCTTCCCAACCCCCCTCCCTCATCACATTTTTAATAAACAGATTTACATTCATTTTTACTTTTCACTTTTTTCAGTTTTTCAGTTTTTTCAGGGCTGCTCTTTTACCCCTTCCTTTTATTCCAACCTTTCTTCCACTACTCCCCCTCCCCTTCCTTCCTCCCTGCTTCCCTCCTCCTCTCTTTTCCTACTTCCCATTCTCTGCCCCCACCCTTCTCCTCTTTCCACCTTCTAACCTTCTCCACCACTCCTCTTTCCCCTCCCTCTTCCTTCTCTCCTTTTCCTTTCCTACTCACCTTTCCACCCTCTCTAATCCTTCCCCTCTCTCCAGTTATTTCCCTTTTAGATACGAACTAAAGTGGTATTCGAGCAGCCCTGAATTCCCAATTATATATACATTTATATAGCTTCTTTTCCCCATCCCATCCAACCCCCCCCATCCCACCCTAGACCTCCCAAAGCAGAAACAGGGTATTGCAATAACAAACATATGCTAAAATATGCTAACATACTGTAAGATTCAAAATTTCCCATAGATCCTTTAACTCCCCTTATTTAAGTTCATCAACCTCCCTAAAAATATTACAAACATTAAAGAAAGAAGAAAGAAAAAAAACCCCAAAAAGACAAAACAAAACAAAACAAAAACCTAAATGAATATCCTGCCCAAATTCTCCAACACATTCTTTTTCAACATCTATAGTAAAACCATCATTCATCCTTTTTATTATTATTATTCATCCTTTTTACTTATTAAAATTATGCATTTTAAAAAGACAAAACCCTAAACTTTTTAAATCTAAGATCATTTCTATTAATATAAAATTCAACACAAACACTATTCATTTTCAACATTTCTATGATAAAACTTAAATTGTTATCCATCCTTTTTTATTAAAGTTAAACATTTTAAAAACCTTAAACTGTTTATCTCGTAAAATCATCAATAGGGCTTAAACCATTTCTACCAATATAAATTGAAAACTTTCCGGAAAGTGTCCTTCAAGTTTTTATTTAATCATTATAGTACCTTCAAACATTTAAAAAGTTATCATTTTTGTGTATAAAATATCCTTGCTTTAGAATAACCTTTAAAGACTACCAGTTTAATTAGGCTTTCTCTTCTTTTTCTTGTATTTCTTCCAATCCCTTTTCCATAATTCTTTCAACATTACTCCTGCCCCTCCTTTCATTTTTAAAAATTTCTTAACCTTGATTGTTGATGTATCATGAAAACTCGTTTTCTTTTAATAGTCTTTTTCTTTGTCTTGGGCTTAAAGCCCCCATTTCGTCCTTTCTTGCTTGCAAAGTCCAACAATTACCCCTTTGTTTGTAAAACCACGATTTTTTGCTAAATAGTTTCTCTGCTTGTAGCGATGAGTCCAGTTCTAACTCTTCTGTAGGCTGAGTGGAAATGTCTGGCAAAACCTCTGGCTCCATTGTTCCTTCCTGCTGTTCAATCCCAACAAGCTGTTTTTCTTCCAAACTGTTCTGTTTAATTTCATCTTATATCTCCAGTTCCTCCACAGAATCATTATTATTCCTCCAGGTAATTTTTTGAGAAGTTCTTTCAAATAAAGCCAAAATGTTAGAAGTAAAAGAATCCAAAAGTTCTTGAAAAATTTCTGCACACATGCCTTGGAAATTTGCTGATTCACCAAGCAATACTCCAGCAGATCTAATATCAGCCATATTTCAACTTGTACTTATTCAACTATCAAGCAAAATCCATATATTAACCATACAGTCTAAGCATCTAGCTTAGAGTCAATATCCAATTCTTTTCCATTCCTCTTCCACTTTACAGTGTAATCCGGTAGCTCTATCTCTGTTACAAGTGTTAACAAGCGCTAACAAGCACTAATGATCACTTTCACTGGTAGATTTCCTCCACGCCCTCAGGTGCCATTTTTCCCTTTGTTTCAAACGGAGTTAAAGATTTTTCCTTTTTCATTACTCTTCTCCTGCTCTGCTCAGCCAGCTCCTGAGATTTTCTTTAAAAAATTCTTAAAATTATATTACCATGAAATGCTTTAAAGTTGCGTTGCTGGGGTGGTCGCGGCTTCTTGCTCTGCTTCAGCAGAGTCGTTCTGGGTCCGGAGCTGCTTGGCTGGTTTCTGGGGAGTTCCCACACTTTGCACCCCAGAGTTTTCTCTGGGGGGCTTTGGGGAACTCTACCCCCACCAGCCTGCTCTTCACTCTCCCCTTTGCTGGGGGAGAGACTTTCAAACCTCCCGACAGCATTGGCCAGCTGTTCGGGAGGCTTTTACAGATCCAGGGAGCGGGCGCCCATGTCGGGGCATCCTCGAAGCTTTCACGGCGCCACTGGGAGTCGAGTTTTTAATGTTTTTAATGTTTTTTAATTTTTCAATGTCTTTTTATAATGATTTTTTAAATGTATTGTGAGCCGCCCTGAGTCTTCGGAGAGGGGCAGCATATAAATTTAATTAATTAAATGTTGCTAAGCCGATTTACAATATAGCGTAAAGATCTCCTAGTAGGGATCCCCATTTCAACTAGCCTGATCCTAATCATGGAAAGAATTGAAGACTTGTACATCTCTGCATTTTGTTGAGTCCAAGATCTCCTGAAGGCATGCTAATATGGCCAGAGATCAAGGATGAAGGATTTTGTTTGGGACAGCAACATCTTAGAACCATAGGCAAGATCTAATGAGGACCTATATTCCTCTTAGGCATTCCCAATTGAAAAAAATACAAGATAATGCTCTCTTTGATATATGGTTGTGATGTAGCACGGAAAAACCCAGGACTGAGGGCTGAGGACCCAAATCCTCACCATCTTGCCAGAGTTGAGTTGAAGTCAGATTCTCCCCACCCAGACTCTTGTAGCTTCCAGGTTCTCAGCCAACACTATAACAACATCATTAGAAGATATTAAGAAGAAAATGAAGAGCTTTATGTTTAACTGTTCAATGTATTGTAATTTTAAATTTAGAGAAGCAATATTAATGTGAATGATATTGCAAATGTTGAAGGATGATGCCCAGAGATAGTTGTACCCAGGCAACACACTGCTAAAGGAAAGATGGAATGTATGTATTTTAAAAATTGAAATACACACACACACACACACACACACACACATCATCTGCATAGCTAGGATTGGAGATATATATTGCAGGAGGAGCTTAGGGCTCAACCTCTCCTTCCCACCTACCCTGAAGGGAACCAGTCACCAGGGAAGGAGGAGAATCACTTCCAAATAATACCTCCCACTCCCAAGCCTCAAAGCTGGTCCAGAAGGTTACCAAGGTAGATGGTATTAAAAGCTGCTGAAGGATCTAGAAGGGCCAACATGAATGCACCAACATCCACCTCAAACTCTCTGAAAGAATGATTAATGCTGTTTCAATGCTGTTTCCTGTTCTGAACCCAGATTGAAAAGAGTCCAGATAATCTCCTTCATCCAGGACCCTTTGAAACTGATCACCAATCACACACTCAACAATGTTCCCTAAAATGAGAAGGTTGGAAACTGGACAAAAGTTGGGGCCAAGGATGGCCTTTTGAGAAGGAAGCACACCACCATCTCCTTCAGGGCAGGGGGTACCATCCCATCACTGCTTGAACCTAACCACATGCCAACTCCTGGTATGCCTTAACCAACCAGGAGAGACATTAATCCAGAATATAGATGATCAAGCTTACAGCCACAAGAACCTTGTCCATTTACTCAGGATCAACCATCTCAAAACCCTCCTAGATACCAGGTTCACGACAGATTCAGTCATTGTCAAAGGATCTGCTCAGCTAGAGTCTACCTCTAAGCAAAGTTGAGTGACTTTATCTGAAAGATGCCAAGAATATTCCTTGCAGCAGCCTTCTAGGAATTTTCTGGCTCCTCTTAACTCAGGAGGGACCTGATCACCCGAAACAGGGCTGCTGGATGGCTATCTGCAGACACAATAAGATGGGAGCAGTAAGTACGCTTTGGAACCTTTATCTCCATAAGGTAGGTTCTTACCTATGCTTGGTTGCTTTTGTTCTTTGTCATCCTCCAGCCAAGGGAAATCACCAAAACCATTAAAAAGCTAAAAAGCTAAATATTTCAGACAAGTGATACGACCCCCAGAAAAATACAGCATACTTCACTTAATCCTCCTGGGAAAGATTGGAGGCAAATGAGGTCCAGGTACAAGAAGAACATCATGGCTTCAAAATCTAAAGAACTGGTTTGGACAAAACTCAGCAGCACTTTTTCGTGCGGCTGTTGATAAAAATAGGATTGCCAACATGATCGCCAATGTCCGATGATGGATATGGCACAAGAAGAAGAAGAAGATGAAAAAAATATAATTGAACTTAAAAAGCATTTAAAGGAGTTTTTTAATTTTAACCTGAACAAAGGTACCCCTATTGAAACAGTTTGGGATGCAGGTAAAGCATATATGCGGGGAGTACTAATTCAAATGAATTCTAAACACAGGCAGAATCAGCAGAAGAAAAGACTACAATTGGAATCTGAGATAAAAAAGAAAGAACAACAATTGATACAAAAACCAACAGACGGAAAATTGCAAATGGCTATAAAACTTCTGAAGGATCAATTTCAAATGCTTATAGCAGACCAAACGGCAACTAACTTACAATTTGCAAAGCATAATACCTTTTCCAATGCTAACAAACTGGGCAGGTGGTTGGTGTATACTTTGAGGAAACAAGCATCGACATGAATTATTGATAGTACTGAATATGCTGATAAAGAAGTTTATCAACAAGATCTAATTAAAAAAGCCTTTTTGGAATATTATACTAAGTTATATGCTAAAGATGACATACAGAATATTACCATAGATGAATATTTAGAAAACAAGAGAATTTCAAAAATTTCAACGACTCAAAAGAAAAGCTTGGAACAATTGATAACAGTGGAGGAGATCAGTTTTGCTATAAAACAATTAAAAACAGCTAAAGCTCCAGGGACGGACAGCTTAACTGCAATTTATTATAAAACTTTACAGGAAGAAATGATTCAGCATCTTAAAGATTTATTTTGTAATATACAACTAGGAGGTAAGATACCTTCCTCATGGAAAACAGCTTTTGTTTCATTGATTCCGAAAGAAGAATCAGGTCCTAAGAAACCAGAAAATTATAGACCAATATCTTTATTAAACACAGACTATAAAATCTTTGCAAAAGTATTAGCCAACAGATTGATGCCAATTATCCAAAAGGTAATTCATCATGACCAAGCAGGATTTATTCAAGGCAGATATATGAAAGAGAATGTTAGGCAAGTTATAGATTTAATGGACTATCTAGATAAGAATAAACAGATCTCTGCAGTGCTGGTTTTTTTGGATGCGGAAAAAGCCTTTGATCGAGTGAATTGGAACTTTATAATTAAGACTTTGGAAAAAATGGATTTGGGGGAGCGGTTTATACAAGTGATTGGTGCAATCTATCAAGAACAATATGCACAACTTATTATTAATGGATGTTTAACATCGAATTTCAACATACAAAAAGGCACCAGACAAGGTTGTCCATTATCCCCGTTATTATTTATTCTAACTTTAGAAGTCTTACTTAATGCAATACGGGATTCGAACTCCTTGACTGGAATAGTTATAAGGCAAGAGGACTACAGAACTAAGGCATTTGCAGATGACCTGGTTGTTACCCTATCACAACCTATGAATTCAATAATCCAGATGAAAAATATCATAGAAGATTATGGCATGGTATCTGGTTTTAGGTTGAATCAGAAGAAAACTAAAATGATTGTCAAAAATTTGACAGAGAGCAAAAAAAAGGAACTGGAAAGAATGGCAGGTTTTGAGATTGTTTCAAAGGTCAAATATTTAGGAGTACAAATCACAGACTCCAATGCTAAACTGTTTCAAAATAACTATGAGGTTCTGTGGCAAAAGATACAAAAAGATATGCAAAACTGGAAGAAACTGCAGTTATCACTGCTTGGAAGAATATCAGCAGTAAAGATGAATGTTTTACCTAGACTTATCTTTTTATTTCAAATGATACCGGTGCTTAAATCAGACAAACCATTGCTAGAATGGCAAAAAGGACTGAACAAATTCATTTGGAATGATAAAAAACCAAGAGTTAAACTGAAAATAATGCAAGATACTCGTGAGAGAGGTGGTCTTAAACTCCCAAACCTTCGACTATATTATGAAGCAACTGCATTGATACAATTAAGTGATTGGTTTGGGAAAACTAAGACTGACTTGTTGAATATAGAAAGTCATGACCTGGTTTGGGGCTGGCATGCATACTTATTTTATGATAACAAAGTGGATAAAGTGTTTAATAGTCATCTACTTAGAAATGCCTTGCTGAGAGTCTGGAGAAGGCACCGAACTAATTGGGATTACAAGATTCCGTTTTGGCTGGATCTCGTTGATACCATGTGGAATACAAATATTAAGTCACTCGGGGGTTTCTTATATAAAGAGTTACTTTACTTTGAAGAGGGCAGGTGGCGATTGAAGACTTTGGATATGCTGTTGGAAGAAGGGAAATCGTTGACTTGGTTGCAGTACAATCAATTACAGATGAGATGGAAAGAAGATCAACAAACTGGTTTAATGGAATATGAAGTAGAATTGGTTGAACAGATAAAGCGGACAGGTCCAATGCATATTAAGAGAGTTTATAATGTTCTGTTAGAAAGAGATTCAGAAAATGAGTTAGTTAAAGATTGTATGATTAAATGGGCACAAAATTCCTCTCAACCAGTTATGATGGAAACATGGGAAAAAATATGGGTTCAGAACGTTAAATTTACACAGTCACAAAATTTACAAGAAAATTTTTATAAAATGTTTTATAGATGGCATTTAGACCCCAAGAAATTGTCTTGTATGTACCCTAATGTGCAGCCAAAATGTTGGAGATGTGATTGTTTAGATGCTACATATTATCACATCTGGTGGACTTGCAGGAAAGTGAGGGCTTTTTGGATAAAAATCTGGTGGGTTATGCAAAATGTTTTAAAGAAAAAAATACAATTTTCTCCGCAATTTTTTCTACTGGGTATAGTTAAAGATTTTACACTGGGTGAAACTAAATTGATTTTGTATATGGTGACAGCAGCTAGGTTGTTGATTGCCCAACATTGGAAGAGTGATGTTTTACCGACTGTTGACCAATGGACCCAGAAGATGGCTGGATTTGCAGAAATGGCAAAGGTTTCAGCTTTTTTAAAAGACCAGACGCATGAGAAGTATATACAGGAATGGAAATTATGGATTGAGTATGTACAGAATAAGTATCAGACTAGAAAATATTATATCGCTTTTAGCTGAGATGTTTATGTTAGTATGTTAGTAAATATAGAAAAAAGATATGGAAGATTGAATAACATATATATTGTTTGGGAATATTAATATTGCATATAATGGAAGTCAAGGGGGGGAGGGAAGAGGGAGGAGGGGGAGGGTTAGGGTGGGGACGGGACGGAATTATATATTGTTTTTATATGTATCCTATAATGTGGGGCTAGGGAGGGGGGGGAAAAGGGGAAAAAATTTGTATTGGTAAAACTTTTTCAATAAAAACAGTGAGTTCAAGGGTAAAAAAAAAAAAAGAAGAAGAAGAAGAAGTGGCACTCTGGACACCTCTTGTGCTGCTTCATCTCTTGAACCTGCTTGCTAAACCTTAATGTTCTACAAGATCCACATAACAGAGAGTCCATACATGCACAAAGAAATCCAGGGCTTCCAACACCTGCTCGTTCCAAGCTACAACAAGGGCAACTGCCAAATCATGTGCCAAAGCTTTAGCTGAAAACCCAGGTTACTTCTGAGACTCCACTGGGCCCATTTAGTGCCCATTGCTGAGTGGACCCTTTTCACTTTTGTCTGAAAACTGTTCTTCCCTGTGTGAACACATGATACTTTCATCAATACACGTTGAAAGTTACCAGGCACAAAAGTGTGATGGACTAAAAAGGCAAAGATTTATTCTTGCTCTTAATCATGTGTAAGACTTTTCACTCAAATACTCTTAGTTTTTGCTTGTATCTTCTTGGTGAATCTGACAAATGATTGGAGTCTCTCTTTTTTTGTTAAAATCTATTTATATTTTTATTGTGGCAAGACAATTATCTCCTTTGGAGAGCAATCAGGCGTGCATTTTGCATTCATCCCCCAGGCAGATATAATAAGCAATTGGAAAATCTCTAATTCAAAAGAGAGATGCAGCCCACAAATTTCCAGAGCAACAGAAACACTTACACTAAATTAGTATAAAGTTTAAATATTCCATTCAGTTTGCCGTTCCTCAATTACACATAAACAATATCAATGTAATGGAAAATGTAGGTGTGATGTATGTAAAAAATATTTCATGCAGAATACAACATAGTTTGGTAGAAATACACAACCAACATGCAAAGTAAACAGGTAAAATTTAAACAGGTCAAACTTACCTATACAAAGTTCCTTACTGATGAATCCTTACTGACTATATATATATAGTTATGTCTATGTCTATGTCTATGTCTGTCTCTGTCTCTGTCTCTGTCTCTGTCTCTGTCTCTGTCTCTGTCTCTATCTCTATCTCTATCTCTATCTCTATCTCTATCTCTATCTCTATCTCTATCTCTATCT
>WNWU01000030.1:13911295-13950031 GCA_012654045.1 Ptyas mucosa
TCTATCTATCTATCTATCTATCTATCTATCTATCTATCTATCTATCTGTTCGATTTATATGCCGCCCTTCTCCAGAGACTCAGGGCGGCTTACAATGTGTTAAGCAATAGCCTACATACTTTTGTATATACCTGCTTAGTAGGGCTTTCGGCCCCCCCTAAGCGGTGTTCTTTTTTATACAAAGTCAGCTTATTGTCCCCACAATCCGGGTCCTCATTTTATCTACCTCTGAAGGATGGAAGGCTGAGTCAACCTTGAGCCTGGTGAGATTTGAACTCGCAGTAATTGCAGGCAGCTGGCAGCTAAGTGCTACTTTAACAGCACTTCAGTCTGCTGCGCCACCAAATCTAGTGGTTTAGTAGACTTCTTTAACCTGCAGTAGTCCCAAAGGTGCTTTTTCAACAGGCAACTTTTCTTGGAAGATGTTTCCCTTCTCATCCAAGAAGCTTCTTCAGTTAACAAAGCTTCTTGGATGAGAAGTGAAACATCTTCAAAGAAAAACCAGAAAGTCCAGTTGCCTCTTTAAAAAAGCACCTTTGCGACAACTATGACCTGGATGACTCAGAATCTCTAGACATCTAACCACCAGTACCCATTTTCCTTCCCCATCCTAAACCCAAGTGGCAGCTCTTTCTTATGCTTCCTAATTCCTTCCCAAACAGAAGGTGAGTAGGGTAGAGTGTCTTCAGCTGGTGCTCACACACAAAGTTCCATCCCCACATAGCAACATTGCCTGCTCTGTGGGCAGAGCAAATGGGCAGCTTTACAGGAGGGATGCCAGCTTGAAATGTAGTGGGTTCCATTAAAGCCAGGCGACTCCCAGTGACTTCAGCTCTTTTTTATTACATGTTAAAAGCAAGTAAAAAGGACTAAAACCAGCATGCATAGCAAGGAACAAACCAAGAATTATATACAATCAGGAAATCACTCATTGGTTGGCCACTGGGTGGAGTAGTGGCCAACAAAGCTGATTGGAGCTAACCCCGGCCGGCCAGCCCCAGCCACTAATGAGTAGAAGCTGGAAGTTTACCGGCTGGAGCCAGCAACCCGGAACTCAGCCAAAACCAATCCCAAGACACAACACAGCTCATTTCCCTTAAGGCTTAGACCCTGCAGCACCTATGTTTTGCTGGGGCAGCTTATCTGAAAGCATGCTGGGTACTCTTCAGCCAGCATCTCCATGGTGAAGGGACAGGTATGGTTATCAGGTCTCTGAGGGGGCAAAAGAAGATTGGATTGGAAAGGAGGACAAATGGAGAGAAAAGGAGGACACATTAAATATTTACATTTCTTGGTATTTGCAGCAAATAATACAGTGAAAAACCTCAAAAATGTATTTAGGTCTGTATGTATATGAAATTACTTTTTCCAGTATCAGAAAGACTGGTTTTTCAGTTGCAATATTTTGCCAACAGATCTTTCTTTTCGAAGACATATGCTAGCAATAATATAGAATCGCTGACACTTTCCAAATTTCACCATAGAAACCTACGATGAATCATGCCCACCATAGAAACCTATGATGTGATCTATAGACGACAGCAATCATAGATTTGCTGGAATCAAGAAATAAATTAAGTAACTTCAATCTAGGCTGTCAGATCTGTCAACGGATGAGAGAAGTAAGAAGCAGACAATTTACAAGGTCACAATACATGAAAGTTTAAATGACTACTGTTGTGAAAACAGTCCCCAAAATCTCAAGATGCTCAAAAATCCAAACAGTATTTGATTTTAAGTTTATCCCGGC
Source organism: Ptyas mucosa (assembly GCA_012654045.1). Classification (NCBI taxonomy): domain Eukaryota; kingdom Metazoa; phylum Chordata; class Lepidosauria; order Squamata; family Colubridae; genus Ptyas; species Ptyas mucosa. Next base: position 13,913,046 of record WNWU01000030.1, read on the forward strand.
TTGATGGAGCCCATGAAAATAAAAAAGGAGCACATATTTTCCTTTTGCCAGATGTCTGGTAACCCTGGACATGTAGGTCAAGGAACCCTGCACAGCTAAGGATCTGTCAATCAGGGCTACGTAGATTTACTACAGGAGGGTTTAGCGTCCGCCTCTTATAAACTGCAGTGCCTAAGTACCTGAGGAAGGTTGGCTGAGAAGCTGCTTCCACTCCATTTCCTTTCTTCTGGATGGGAGGGAAGCAGGGGATAAGAGTTACTCTGCTGCCAGGGATAAGTCCATGAAAATGGAGGGCTGACAACAGAAAACCGATTTCTGTTACTTCTCTTGTCACTCATACTGGTAGGTTAGCAAGAGGAGCAAGGAACATGAGAACATGGCTTTTTGGTGCAGCGAGAGAGCTCTGATTTTCCCACTGCCAAAAGGTGGGAGCATGAAGGCAACAGCCTCAGTTGTGGAGCAGGGTTTCACCCCCAGGCTTCCTCAACATTGCATGTAACAAATGCATATGCTGGAAGAAGCTAGAAAAGACAAGTTCAGACTGAGTGGGTCAAGAGTGAATTTGAGAGAACGTAATCTATTTATGTCCTCTAAATATGGGTGCTGAGAAATCTCGTTAGCAAGGTCATGAGAAAGAGTCACAGAACCCACAATTATGGGAAGTGACAGAAGCCATCCTTTCTTAAAGGTGCAGTGTGACACAGCTTGAATTTCAGATCAAGAAGACCTGATCAGTTGCAAACTTCTGTTGAAAAAGAGGCTTTGGTGTGTGCATGATAATGTGTTGAAGGCAAATTTAGTTTTATAATGTCCTTTGTTGAAATGATCACAGCAGTTAATTTTTCACTAGGAAATCTCAGGTGTGACTTCTTTATAATAAATCTTACTAAGTTCTGTGGGATTCATTCCAGGACTCAATAATGAAACTCTCTGTCTTTATATTAATGTATGTCATACTGTGTTGCAGGGTTGCAAAAGCCTACAAAACCTGGGAGGATGAGAAATGATACTAGGGATCATAGCTGATTAAACAGGCTTTGAAGGTTCTTGAATATTCCTATTGAGCTGTTTGATAAAATAAAATAAATGCATGTATCACAGGCAGCGATGCTTCTGTCAAATTGTGCTGAACGAAATGCATACTTTTTTGGCCTCTGTAAGAAATGCCTGTGCAGGATCTTTCTTCCCTCATCTCCCATATATTTCTGGAATTCTGTTTCAGTATATATATATATAAAATGTTACTTTATTTTGGAACTAAAGAAGCCAAGAAGTCAGAGAAATGATCTCTCTGTAAACCTGACTTCAAGCAGGGTGGATGAAAAGAATATTAAGGGAAAGCATTCATTAGCTTTCTGCTCCCACCTTCCTTCTATGTTGTGCTGCAAACAACAACAACATTTAAAGGCTACTGTACACACAAGCTTTGGCTGTGTTCCCAAGCATGTTTGCTTGGAAATATAGGGCTCACTTCTGTATAAACATGGTTAGTAATAGCAAGCTGATAATTTCTGAGAATTCAACAGGACCAACCTACACATTTTCAATCAACCAAAAGACCACAGACTTGGTTTTAAATGAAAGCTGAAAAGAAGCTCAGCATGTTCCTTTGTTACAAACTTCCAGGATTAATGCTTCCATTTCTGAATCTACAATTTATACAGGTTTAGCTCCCTGGTACAATTCACAGTTCTATAGACAGTAACTTTTGCTGAAAGTTGAATTAGAACTATCAAGCAATATCAACTTCTCTGCGTGTAAGTCCTTCAACCTTCCAACTCCTGGATGAATAGGAGGATTTTAGAATTAAAGAGCTTTTGACTGAGTCTATGTCTGAGACTTAGGAGATTAGTGTGTCAGTTGTGAGATGACACTAAATGAGAGGGAATAGTGGGCTGCCTAGTGCATCTTGATAAGTAAAATGTATCAATTCAAATGTATTTTCATACATCTGATTCCAATGTGATTGTATTTATTTCTTAATTGGATTTCCAGACGGATAAATTGCATGATTTACAGTGGTTTACCATGGTAAAGTTGAGGAATCCACAATAGTAAAATAAATAAAAATGGCAATCATCTGTACAACCCAACCACCTCCACATAAAACAGTAAAAACTCAAGGTTCACACTTTAAGGGAGGTTTCTTCTTCAAAAGTGTCTCAATATCAACACCACTTCAGCACATTAAAAAAATGACAGTCAGAGTAGATATAGTGTTGACAGAATTATTTTTAATGGGGGTTTCCTTTATAAAGCAGCCATTCCCTTTCCTATGCCATAGTGTCGTTTCTTTGATTTAAGCTTATTACCACTCCATGAACTCACCAGTGTAGCTTATCGTCTCAGTGTGATTTACATTTCGTACTTTTTTCAACCAACCATGGTTTAAAAACCAGGGTGATCTTTGAAGGAATTCAAAGATGTTGTTGAGACTTCAATTAAATATCCTTGTAAGCAAAATTGAGAAATGAAACTATAGCCATATTTCCTTTTTTTAAAAAAATCAAAATGTATAAACAAGAAGGTAAAGCTAGTCCAAACTAATGGTCAGTAAGAAAGGAAAAAGTAAAAGTAAAAGCAAGGGTGCAAGAAATGAAAAAAAATAATAAAGAAAAATTGGGGAAAGGATACAAAGATCTGGCTTCCAATATTCTTCAATGCAGTTATAAGTGAAAATATATTTTGACCTCCTTCTCTAAAGTTACGTTCTATTACTCTTCTTTCTATAATCTATCCTGTCATCATCATAATCGCAAGCCCCGACTTCCATAACAGTCTTCCAGTCAGTAATGAATGTAGATAGCATCTTTTTTTCTATTCAAAGAAGTTAGTTTATCCATTTCAGGCTGCAGCCAGCTTTTTCTCTACTGAGAGAGAATGATATCTGCAGAAGTTGCTGTTAATCAAGATGATCAGCCATCTTCAGCTTTTCGTCACGGCAGAGTAACATATCTCAGCTTAAGCACTGATTGAGATAGATTGAAGATTGTCTAACTCTAATATGTGAAATGGAAAGGGCAACCTTCATTGGAACCAAAAACAACTTTTCTCTTGATTCAGAAAGCAGATTTGTGGGAAGGAGATATCTGCCAAGATAGTGGGGGAAGAGAGTTAAATTTTTCCTTCCAATATTCTTGTTCTTTTTTCGTATGACAAATTTGCATTTGTCAGTTTTTGCATGTGAATTTAATTTACACACCTAAGTTGAGTGTGCATGGCATAATTACCTCTGTTTAATTTACTCCTGATTTAATCAACTCAGTTTTTCAAGTTTATACAAAACAGTGAACCATACTGAAACCACAATGCATTCAGCTACAATGAAATTCACTGATTTGTGGGTTGGTGCATTGTTTCTGCTTACACCAGGGAGTGAAGACTAGCGCAGTTCAGTTGGTTAGCAGATTCTCAATGAAGGTTGATAGCCACAGCATATAAAAATATTCTAACCCTCCTCCTCCTCCTCAGTATTTGTATTCTAGCACATTTATCTTACTCAGTTTTGTTTAGCCTTGGATCAATGCTCAAATGAATGGCTTGCCAAAGGGCTTTAAAAAATGTTGTATTGTTGTGATTATCCAAGCTCAGCTCTAAACCTGTGCTGAAATATGTATCCAGATTCAGTGATGGGTTGGCAAAAACCAGGGACTTGCATGATCAAAGTTTTCCTTGAAGATACAAGGAGCAAAAACAGCACTGCTGGAAAGCTGCCTCACTGCCTATACATGGAAGAAACATCAGATATATTGTAGGCATCACAGCAAGATCTGTCTTGACAAAAAAATTCTTTCATGAAAGCACAAAACACTACATGGAGGAAAGATTGACAAAATCTTATTGATATAAATTTGTTAAAAGTGGACAAAAGCTGCCAACATGGTAGTTGTAGATGGTAAACAAGAGAAACATTGGAAGAGAAAATGTGTTGGAAGGGTCAAAGCAGGGGTGAAATGCTCCCGGTTTGGACCGGATCGCCCGTTCCGGTAGCAATGGGTAGGAGCTGGGTGGTTCAGAGAACCGGTAGCAAAAATCCCTGCCCCCACCCCCCATTCCCAGGTGAGCCACACAATCATCAGAGGCTTTTTTTTTTACTTTTAAAAGCATTTTTTCTACAACCTCTTCAGCTGAAAAATTGCTTTTAAAAGTAAAAAAAAAAAGCCTCTGATGATCGTGCAGCTCAGCTGGGATCATCAAAGGCTTTATAAAGAAAAAAACCCTTTTTTTCTTTTAAATGCCTCTGACGATCCAAGCTGAGTTGCCTGATCAGCAGAGACTTTTTTTCTTTTAAATGCCTTTAACGATTAGGCAACTCTGCTTGGATCGTCAGAGGCATTTAAAAGAAAAAAAGTCTCTGCCGATCAGGCAATTCAGCTGGGATCGTCAGAGCCTTTTGAAAGCATTTTTTTAACAACCTCTTCTCCGAAAAGGTTGTAGAAAAAATGGTTTTAAAAGTAAAAAAAAAAAAAAATTGGCCACAACCACCCAGTTACATTACCCCCCACCAAGCCACGCCCACAGAACCGATAGTAACAAATTTTAGATTTCACCACTGGGTCAAAGATGTGCAAAACAAACATAAGAGATTAGTATTTGATATTGAAAGAAGGGAAATGTTTGGTAATAGTCTCTTTTGGCATTAAGCTTCTTTACTTACTCACCTTCCCCACTGATTACTCGTCTTTTAAAAATTGTACTTGGTATGCTTCCTTTTTGTCTAGAGATGAAGGGTAGAACCGAAGAGTTTAAACTTTAGTTAACCCTAACCCCCCCCCCCTCGTCAATGGTGTCCTCTTTACCAATGTTAAAATCTGGTCACCTTATCCAATACAGAACTGAAAACAGATTTAAGGAAGAAATTGTCAGCTTCCATCTTTATCGTTTTCTGGCTCCTGAATTGGAAAAATAGTATCTGCTCAAATTTGGAACCAGGAAAAGACCATAGAAAATCTTTGTTAGCTCTTTGATATCTAAGAAGTTTCTAGCATTTCTTCCCGCTTGTTCACTTGATCTTACAGGCTTAGGAAAAGCTTCTTCTCTGATGTTTCTTTCTCTATTTTTCACACTTCCCTCTTCTCCTTGGATAATGAGCTGATCAAATCAGATTTTTAAGTAATCTCCAATGTAGTTTAAGTGCATCATGGATTTTCTTAGTCCTAGACAATTCCAAAACACACTGAGAGCTTTTTCCTGGATTGGACAGTGAAACTAGGTAATGGAGGACTTGGCAGAATAACTTCTAAAACAAATCTCTCCAAACTCCTTAATGACATGCAGGGAGGCATTTCTACTGAACATTGAGGAAAGGAGAAAGAGGCTAGTTTTCTTGGAATGGCTGAGGATCAGATGATGATGGTGGTAGTAATGATGATGATGATTAGCAATAGCAATAGCAGTTAGACTTATATACTGCTTCACAGTGCTTTACAGCCCTCTCTAAGCAGTTTACAGAGTCAGCATATTGTCCCCAGGGGTAGGTTCTACTTACCTTTACTACCGGTTCGCAACGGGGCACAGCTGTAATCGTTGGAACCTTTTTTTTTTTTTTACTTTTTGAAAGCATTTTTTTATTACCTATTCACCCGAACCGGTAGTAAAAAAAATGCTTTAAAAAAGTAAAAAAAAAAGTTGGCCACACCCAGCCAGTCACATGATCCCACCACCACCACTAAGCCACACCCACAGAACCGGTAGCAACAAATTTTACATTTCACCACTGGCGGTATATAAGCCTAAATGGTATTGTTATTGCTAACCACAGATTGTTGTGAAATGGGCTGCTTGCAATATTGTTTTTAAAAATAAATCTACTGGTGGCAAGATTTTGCAGCTTAGTTAAGGAATATTTCTAATCTATATATATTCTTTGGCCTCCTGAACACATCCATGTACCATAGAGTATCTCTCAACACAGTTAAACCACAGTGTAAATGAATGGATTTTTAAAGGACCTTACTCTTAATATGGTTAATTTGGCATTTGGTTAATGTGTTATATACCAGGGGTCTCCACAGGAGTGGGCTTCAAAAATTTTAGCAAGGGGTTTTCTGCTTGGTTGCTGGTGGGTGTGGCCATGGTAGGCATGGTCTAGTTGGCCTCCTGCACCACAGCAGGGTGGGTGGGTGTTTTTGCCCTCCCTGGGCTCCGGGGGCTCTTCTTGAGCCTCCAGGAGGGTGAAAATGGCTTCCCCAGGTTCCGGAGGCCCTCTGGAGGCCGGAAATGGGCCCGTTTCCAGCCTTCCTAAACTTCCGGTAGGCCCGTTTTTTGTCATCCCTGAGCCTCTGTTCATGCCCTGCACTTACCTGCATCCTAAACAGGCCATGTGGGGACTCCTAGGAGGGGGTGGGCAGGGTGGGCGGGGCCAGCCAGGAGTGGGACTTGGAGGTTCTCCAAACTGCACAGAACCTTAGCTAGGGGTTCTCCTGAATCACTGCGAACCCCCAGCAGCGAACCCCTGGGTCTTCAACCTTGGCAACTTTAAGCAAAGCTGGCTAAGGAATTCTGGGAGCTGAAGTCCACAAGTCTTAAAAGTTGCCACGGGTGGAGACCCCTGGTATATACAACCAACATAGTTATTTGCAAATCTTAAAAAGTCAGGATAAACATCTAATAGTAATAATAACCCCCCCCCCCCCGGATGGACCCTGGTCTTCTAGGAGGGTCTTGTGATGCTCTGATGAGGTTGAGAGTTATGCTACAGTACTAGAAGGGTCTCCCAGGCCAGACAGGTCTCAGCAGAAGCCAGACTAAATTTATCCATCAACTCATTTACTTAGGAGAAAAAAAATAGAAAAATACTTCTATTTTGGATTGATTGTCACCTGGGTTAACAAGGACTGTGTCAGGACTCTTAACACCCAATAAAGGTTTCTGGGCATCTGTTGAGAAAGTGAGCAATAAATTGTGCCATTATGGCCTGCTAGTATAAATCAGAATCAACAAAATGGGGCTACTTAAAAGAACTAATTACAACAGAACCAGCACAGGCCAGCACTGGGGGAAAAAATGAACAGACCCCCACCAATCTCTCCATCTCTGACAAGTGAATTATAAGAAAAATTTATGGCCTATGAAGAATTATCAGTAGAAAGATAAAAGACTACCAGCACTTAAAGTAGTGCCCAAAAAAGACCTGGCACCTCTAATGAAAGATGTGAATAAGATATTTGCGAAGATTAAAATAACATCTATTGAACAGACCAACAGAACAGCTTGCCTACAGTACAGCAGCTGCAGTTACAGAAGAACTGAGTGTTGAAATTAAAAGACCAAAAGCAAAATCACATTCAACCCCAAGTGGAAGATCAGACAAAAGATCAAGATAAAGAAATTAAGATCAGATATAAACATGAACATGAAAGAACAAAAACTTGAAGGATCAAGAGAAGCCTAGTAAAAAATAATATTGGCTTAGCACCAGAAAAACTGAAGGAAATCATAAAGGAAAAATTAACAGCAATAGCTGAGAAAATTGAACACTATGAAGCACTAATCATCCAATGAATGAATCAATCAGACCAGAGGCGATTCTACCAAGGTATAAACAGCAATAGAAATTCTGAAAATGGGAAAACAAACAAAAAAGAAACTATCCAGTTTTGGAAAATCTTTGGGAAACTCAAAAAGATTATAGTGAAAGTGCTGAATGGATACAATAATTAAAAGATGAATTTATAATAATAAAATAGGAAAACTAATAATACCCACAGAAATGGTTAAAAGTCATGAAAAGGATTAAAAACTGGACGTCTTCTGGAAATGACCAATTGCATGGCTTTTGTCTAAAATATCTGACTAGCTTACATATAATTATAGTTAAACAGACTAATGAAGTATTGCATAAAGGAGACATCAGAAACTGGATAGTGACTGGCAAAACCTGATTCAAAAAGACTGAATGAAAGGGACAACACCAGGAAACTATAGTTGGATAACATCAGTGGTGAAATCCAATTTTTTTTTTTACTACCGGTTCTGTGGGCGTGGCTTGGTGGGCATGGTGTGACTTGGTGGGCATGGCTTGGTGGGTGTGGCAGGGGAAGGATACTGCAAAATCTCCATTCCCTCCCCACTCCTGGGGGAAGGATATTGCAAAATCATTCCCACCCTACTCTGGGGCCAGCCACAGGTGGCATTTGCCAGTTCTCTGAACTACTCAAAATTACTGCTACCGGTTCTCCAGAACCTGTCAGAACCTGCTGGATTTCACCCCTGGATAACATGCTTGCCTACCATGATTAAATTACTTCACAGGCCGACAATATCTAACATTATTTAGAAGAAAATAATATCCTGAGAGTAGAACAGAAAGGAAATAAAATAAAGGAAAAGCAGAGGTACAAAAGATCAACTTCTGATTGAGAAAATGTTTTTGGAGAACTGCAAAAGCTGAAAAACCAATTTACATATGGCCCAGATTGATTATGAAAAGGTGTTTGATTCATTACCACATAGCTGAATCATCAAATGTTTGGAATCAATTAGGGTCAGTAAAACATTAGAATATTTATAGACAAAATGATGAGGCAATGGAAGGCAGAATTAGTGATTAAAAATGAAAAACATGAGCATGCCAACATTAGGAGAGGCATTTCCCAGGGTGACTCATTATCACCCTTATTACTTATCATTGCTATTATCCCACTTTCAATGGTTTTGAAGAAAACAAATCTTAGCTATCAAACAGCAGAAGATACTAACACAATCTCACATTTCCTTTATATGGATGATCTAAAGCTTTATGGAAAACCAGCATTCAAATTTGAATCATTGACAAACCCTGTAAGAATTTTTAGTACACATATATAGTAATGGGATTTGGCTGAGAGAAATGTGCTATGGTAGCAATAAATTGGGATGAAATCACAAACTAATGGAATTCAAATGCTGAATTGTCAAACCATCAGGAGTCACCAGGATGAAGCCATTTTATACTTCATTAACATCAAGCAGGGACAAGTTAAAAAATAGGATTATAATACATTTTATTTATTTTATTTTGTCAAGTACATATTAGATCCAAAGAGTGAGACAATTGTTAAAAAACTAAATTGAATGGTGGAAACTGAAGATACACTGCTGGAATTATTAACTGGACACAAGTTGGGCAATTTGGACAGAAAACAAAAAAAAAATGATGACCATTCACTATCCATTACATTCCCATAGTGATATTGATAGATTATACCTGCCCTGCAGAAATGGAGTCAAAAGTGAACTTCAAGTCAGACAAACTATCAAAGTTTGAAAAGCATGCATTAGCTGATTTTGGAAAAAACAGCAAAGAACAAGCATCGATACAAGTTAGAAATGGGAACTTATTGAATATTAAAGGAAACAAAAAATGAACATTGAAAACAAAAAAAATGAAAAAATGAACATTTCTAATGAAATAGAAACATGAACAGAATGCTGGGAATGAAAAGGTATTACCTGGTTAATGTCTACAAAAGTTCAAGGGGAAAGCAGATAAAGATAAAACTTGGCAATGGCTTACAACTGGAACATTAAAAGAAAGAAAGAAATTGAAGGCTTGATTTTAGCTGATCAGGAGCAAGCTATTTGAACTAATAAAATAAAGTTGAAAAGAAATCATTGAATGATTAAAATACAAGTTGAGTAAAGAAGCAGAAGAAACAGTAGCTATACTCAGCTCATGCAAGAAGATCACCCAAACCAATTATAAACAAAGACATAAACATGGTCACAAAAATGAATCACTGGAATACCTGTAAAAATTATACCGTGACAGTAATGAAAAATTGGTGGGAACCTACAGTTTAAAAAGTCTTAGAAAATGAGTAGAATAAAATATCGTGGGATTTCCAAACTGATAAAAGTCTTATCCCACAGCACACCAGATTGAACTGTGATTGAAAAGAAGAAAGTGTGGATAACTGATATGGCAATGTTGGTAAAATAGAAGACTGAGAATTGGAGAAGATCACAAAGTATGAAGAACTGAAGACTGAAGTTGAAATATATGGTATAAAGGAGCTATGAGGATTGGAGGGGCTATTGGCACTCTGGGAGTGGGGGGGAAGAATAGCTTTAAGGTGGGAGTGAAATCATTCAGCTTTTTGGATCCCCCTGCTATCATCCTCACCTCTTTCAAAAGCACTCCTGAAATATTGGCCACATTCACCCTTCTGATGACATCACTATAGCAACCTACAATACTCAAGGAGAGTGGTAGCCCAATCTGTGAAAATCTGCCTACTCCACCCAGTTGTGGGTTATTTGGAAAATAATTTGTTTATTAAATTCATGGTTTAGTATAGAGTGTGAACCTAGTCATTCTATTTTATTCACGCCTTTTCATTATTAGTGTTTTAATAATTTTAGGACATGCCACATAACCTCCTAAAGGACTGAAAATAAAATCGTGCCAATAGTTACAACCTACAACAAAGCTAGGAATAATTGAGGGCGAATGTAATGTTGCAGCTTCAGCAGTTGGCATTCATTCTGCCTATCTAGTTTGCCCTAGGTCTCCTCATTAGCCTAACCTGCTTATCTTCCCTAATTAGGAAGGTTTCAAAATGTACTGCCCACAACAATGATACCAGCCAGTCAACAATTCACCTTGCCGGATAGCAGAATACAGTTTTTAAAGTTTCCCATTCTTAAAATTATTTCAGTCATTTTAAGAATCCAGTAAATTTTGAAATAATGCTAATGCCTGAGAATAGCATCTCCCTCATTGCCTTTGAAGTGAGGTATTAATGCAATGAGATCCCCTTACAGCTATCCTTCCGAAGGCCCAATTCATCACATAACGAGACTGGTTATCTTTAAACACAGTTCAGTATTAATCATGGAGAAAGAAGACTATGTGTGGCCTTCTTTTTGTCTGTTTCTTTTGTCATGTCCTCAGCTGCAATCTATATGTATAACTGGAGTGTAAAAAGGAGACTGTTGATGGAATAAAACCATGGTCACATTAGTTTTGAATTCCATAGGAAATCTTCATACATAGCTGAGTTTGCTCATCCTAAAATGGGGATGGAAAACCCACAGGCCGTGGGCTGCATGCCCACCTCGTTCCCCCCTCTTTTACAAACCTCAAAGTTGTATCATTGAGACTTAGCAGCAGAATTATTGAAAAACAACACTGTGTTTTTCTGCTATTCTGAGAGAAAATAAAAAGAAATGAGTATACTAAGCCATTAATAGGTGCAACATATTTATCATCAGTATAGGTAGTCCTTGACTTATAACCATTCATTTATTGACAATTCAAAGTTACAGTAGCATTTAAAAATTGACATATGACCATACTTATGACTGTTGGAGCAACCCCAAATCACTTGATCAAAGTTTGGGTGCTTCGCAACCAGCATATATTTATAATGGTTGCAGTGTCTGGGTCATGTGATCTTCCTTTCATTTCTTTCATGTCATCTGTGATCTTCCCAGCCAACTTATGACAAGCAAAATCAATGGGGGAAGCAAGATTTACTTAAAGCCGCCCTGAGTCTCCAGAGAAAGGCAGCATATAAATTGAATTAATAAAATAAAATAAAAAATAATGACTACATGGTTCCCTTAACAATCACAATGATTCGCTTAACAACACTGGCCAAAAAAAAAAGGTCACAAAATCAGGTGTGTTTCACTAAACAACCACTTTGTTTAGCAATGGAAATTGTGATTGGCACCTGTATATGGACAAGTTAAAATAGGGGGCTGAAATATGGGCTGAAAAATTCAACCTGTCCCCTGGTGATATCATCACAATTCTACAACATCTATGGAACTTTCAATAGCCCTAACTATTTTTAAATTGTCCCTATCCATCCATTGTGTCCTTTCCATGGCTTGTAATTCTGGCTTGTTAGATCATACCAAGCCATGGTGACCTGGTTAATATATAATGCTAAACAAAAAGTCAGAGATTTATACAATTTGTTATGCAAAAACAAACAATTTCTGAGGCTTGTAATGCATAGATCCATTGATTGGAAACCACATGGATCACCAAATGAGATTGTCTTATTCTCTGCTTTCAGGAAAAATTCTGCTGATATTACATATAGTTGACCAAGCATTTTAAGCTACTGGTCTACCCCGTTGTTTTATTCAATGTACCAGGAATGAAAAAGAACTGTTACATTATTTGGGGACCCTTCTGTATTATCCTTTAAAATGTCACAATTTGATGCAGTGACAGAATGGCCTTTCTGCTCTTTTAGGAGTTCCACTGCGATGTTAGTTCTTAGGGTCTTCAAAGATTGGCAGAACAGTTATTATGCTGTTAGCAGAGACAAACAGTTGCTAATTTTGATCGTATGTGTCTGGTTGGACGGAAGCAAGAACACAAGTTGGCCATCTGCCTTCCACTTCAAGAGCTATTTTCTTCTGCAAAATAGTTACTCAAATGGCATAAAAATCTAGACAAGAAAATGACTTTCAAGTCTACTAATGGTAAACTTGAATGTTTTTTTTAAAAAATTTATTTATATGCCACCCTTCTCCGGAGACTCGGGGCAGCTTACAATGCATTAAGCAATAGCCTTCATACTTTTGTATATTTTATACAAAGTCAGCTTATTGCCCCCACAACCGGGTCCTCATTTTACCCATCTTAGAAAGGATGGAAGACTGAGTCAACCTTGAGCCTGGTGAGAATTGAACTCGCAGTAATTGCAGGCAGCTGGATGTTAAATGCTGTCTTAGTAGGAGGCATTAGCCTCCTATGCCACTCAAGCTCCTCTGTATATGTTACATATACATTATCCTGATGCACACATCATTAGATACAGGGATCCTAAGAGTGTGTCAATATATTGGTTGTATCACCAAATGGCATGCAGGCAACGATCTGTTGGCTTCAAAGCAATGACTTGCCCATAAAAATATCAGTTATTCTAAGCTCATATTAGAATAATTCTAAGTTTGCATTGAATAGAATGTGTATCTTGGGGTAACACAGGGCTTTGATTGTGATACAATACCAAAAGTGATTGGTCCTATTAGCAGGGAATGCTTTTAGTGGAACTGATATTATTATGACTGACAACCTAATGTATACCTTTTGTAATTTTCTAAAAAGTTGATCAAAGCCATATTAGGCAGCTGTGATAACTGTGGTATGTGGGCGATTGTGACTTGAAATGTTAAAAGGCATACATAGTAAAAAAAAAAATAAAACTAAAGAAACAAAATAAAGAAAAATAGTTATGTTTTATGTCTATGAAATAAACGTTCTGAATGAAGATAACTGTTGTTAAGGAGCAGAATTGAGAAATGCATGCAGGGAGTGATGGTGTACATTAAATTATGAATAAAATGCGAAAATGTAGGAAGCATGAATTTGTTTCATCTAGATTAGTGTGGGTGTGTATGAAATTATCGCAGGTTGATGATAATTGCATGTTATGTGCTCATGAATGGCGATAATGAAGAACTACAGTTGTGTTCTGGAAAAAAATGTGTAATATTCTGAATTAATGAAATTCAGGAGTAAAGGGGAATATAAGCTGATATGAATTGGTGGGTGGGAAGGGGATGAACGGATACAACGAAAGTCCTTGGGCTATTCAGAAATCCAAGAATAAATGACAATGGTGCTTAGAAAGAGGTTTGTTTGTTTCAAATATGCACTTTAGCATGAATCTATTCATATATATATATACACATAAAAAGGAAGCTCTAAAAATAAAATGGGGATTTTATTGTTTATGATGAAAGATAGAGAGAATTAATGAAATAACTGTGATTAACTTGGGACGGCGTAGATCTTGGGGAATAATAGAAATGAAAGAAAAAGATGAGTGAAAAGAACAAGAGCGAAGGTCTATGGAGATTCTCAGTCATCCAGGTCATGGTTGTCCAAAACGTGCTTTTTCAAGAGGCAACTGGACTTTCTGGTTTTTCTTTGAAGACATTTCGCTTCTCATCCAAGAAGCCTTTTCAGCTCACAGCTGAAGAAGCTTCTTGGATGAGAAGTGAAATATCTTCAAAGAAAAACCAGAAAGTTCAGTTGCCTCTTGAAAAAACACCTTTGGAAAAAAAAGTGTAAAGGTTTCCGGGGGGAAAATATGAGGCTTGCATGAACAGAAATCAGAAGACAGATTAATCTTCCAACAGAATAAATGGAAAGTGGATGGAGGAAAAGGATGTGGAAGCAATGTGAAACAAAGCTAAGGGAATGATACAGAGTGTCAAGAAGCTGGTGGAGCCATGCTAGTACAGGTAATCCGCAACTTACAATAAGTCATTTAGTGAACATTCAAAGTTACAGTAGCGCTGAAGAAAGTGACTAATGACCATTTTTCACACTTACAATTGTTGCAGCATCCCCATGGTCACGTGTTCAGTATTCAGATGCTTGGCAACTGACTCATATTTATGACGGTTGCAGTGTCCTGGGGTCATGTGATCACCTTTTGTGCCCTTCTGACAAGCAAAGTCAATGAAGAAGCCAGATTCACTTAACAACCATGTTACTAATTTAACAACTGCAGCGATTCATTTAACAACTGTGGCAAGAAAGGTTGTAAAATGGGGCAAAACTCATTTAACAACTGTCTCGCTTAGCAAGAAATGTTGGGCTCAATTGTGGTCATAAGTCAAGATAACAATGTATGAAAAACAATGTTTGGTAGACTAGTGAAGTGCAAGTGGTATTCAGAAAATAGATGAAGAAAGCCAAACAGAGTTTCTGGAATAAAAAGATTTAAAAATAATTAAAAACTGATGAAATTATTTGTGTACTATGCAAAAGGTCTGTTTTAGAGATTTTATAGAAATAAAAGTTAATAGAGACATATTTCTCAAAACCGCTTTGCCAGTTGACTTTTCCACACATTGTGTTATTATTAGAGCTATGATTTATGTCAATAAACTAAACAAGGGGTATTGTGAAAATGACTAGAATAATAATCTCCTATATATGTTGGCTTTCAAGATCTCTTGCTATTTCGATGGGGGGAAAAGTTGTTAGTCTGTTAAGGAAAAACATCTTGAATTTTAATTTCAAAAATGATCAATGTGATTATTGAGCAAATGGGTTGCCAAAGTAAAAATTGTAATGGCTGTGATTCTGAACTAGGCTCAGCTAATCATACACTATTCTTTTGAAAAATGGTTCTGTTCCTAATCTGGGGCAAATTTTCATGGGTTTTTGCCTCCTTCTGTTCAATTGTGTCCAGTTCTCAGAGGCTGTTTGGACAAGTCCCTGCAGTTTTCTTGGCAAGGTTTTTCAGAAGTGGTTTGCCATTGCCTTCTTCTTAGGGCTGAAAGAAAGTGACTGGCCCAAGGTCAACAAGCTGGCTTCATGCCCAAGGCAGGACTACTACTCAGAGTCTCCCAGTTTCTAGCTTGATGCATTAACCACTAACACTGCATTGGCTTGCTACGTTTTCTATAGCTAATTACATGATTTGTTTGTAAGCAGTTGTTTAGGTGCTTGCCAAAAGCCAAATTCCACATTAGTTGAGTCAAGAAAGTGACAGTGAAGAGAGTGAAGAGAGAATATGACAAGCTAACTCTCTCAATTGCACACTTCTCTTGTCCCATGTGATCGGCCCAAACTAGGCAAATATTGGAACATGTATAGTGAAAACCAAACCCTAAACAAGCAACAGAAACATATGGGCAGTTTCTCCAAGCCAGGAATCAGCAGTTGAAGAATTCTCCTACGTCTATCACATATCCAGAGGTTTGTGTGTAAATACGATACAATAACACATTGTTTTTAATCATTCTCCCCCCCCAAAAGAAAAGTATTTTTTGAATAATTTGTTTCAGCCAGTCATGACCACCCTTAGTTCAGATAAGTGAAAATAGATGATTCCAAATTTCTTAGAGTACAACTAGGCATGGTATGAGGGCTGCACCTGGCAGAAAGGGAAATGCAGCACGTGGGACAAAACCAGTCACAAAACAGTTTAGAAAAATCACTGTCTTACTTTCTTGGCTTATGGAGCTTCCCCTCTGTGTTTTGGCATCTTTGGTGATTATTTGCTCTGCTTTGTCCGGGTTCTCTTCAAGTACCTATTTACAGAAAATGACTAAGCTGTCTGCTATGTCTGTATTTCTTTTAGATGACAAGTACTGTTGAAACCAATATAGCTATTTTCCAGACCAGATCTGTCAAACACGTGGCTCGCAGGCCCAATCTGACCTGCAGTACGCCCAGAATTGTCCCGCGAGGTCTTCCCAGACACTGGTCCATGCTACCCTGGCCCCAGCCCACCCCAGTCATGCCCACCCAGTCAGCTGCATGACCAGGCCATGCCTACCCCAGCTCCCCAAGGACAAACAAAATCCTGATATGGCCCACAATGGAATCGAGTTTGACACCCCTGATCCAGACCGTTCTAAATTATCACTTGTCTTTCCGGGTCTTGTAGACTTTTCGATTACAATCCCCCACCCATAAATCAGGTCTATGAAATATAAATAGCAATGGTAGCTGTTGCTCCATGTAGAAAAATGTTTGTAAGGAATAGTTTTCTTATTATAAAAAATATTATCTTTTTTACTTCAACATCTTCAAATCTCATCTCAACTTAAAAAGGGAAAGCCTAATATGATTGTAGGATGGGTAACCTTGTTATCCTGGATTCAACTTCCTGTTAAGAAAAATAAGTTATATTCCTGAATACCTTAATTACCTTTATTTTGCTAGTCCCTTCATTGACTCTCTTCATATAATTGCTTTACTCCATGAGCCATTGAGCTAGTTGATCTTTTACTGGATCTTTTGACTCACATAATCACACTAACACTGTAAGCACACGGGTGTGAAACTCGATTGTGTCACATGGTGAATCGTGACATATCATGACATTTTTTGCCTTTGTGGAGCTGGGGTTGGCGTGGCCGGCCCGTGACGCATCCGACCCATGGGCCGCTAATTTGACAACCCTTACAGTGTAAGGTAAAACAAATGGTTTTTTCAAAACCATTTTGGGAAAACAGATTCCTTCCGAACATTTTTCAAGGATTGCCAAAATATCACAAGCCAAGACAGTAGGGGAGATATGATAGCAGTGTTCCAATATCTAAGGGGTTGCCAAAAAGAAAAGGGAGTCAAGCTATTCTCCAAAGCACCTGAGGGCAGGACAAGAAGCAATGGGTGGAAACTAATCAAGGAGAGAAGCAACTTAGAACTAAGGAGAAATTTCCTGACCGTTAGAACAATTAATCAGTGGAACAACTTGCCTCCAGAAGTTGTGAATGCTCCAACACTGGAAGTTTTTAAGAAGATGTTGGATAACCATTTGTCTGAAGTGGTGTAGGGTTTCCTGTCTAAGAAGGGGGTTGGACTAGAAGACCTCCAAGGTCCCTTCCAACTCTGTTATTCTATCCTATTCTGTACCATTAAGATGTCGTGACATTGCTAATCTCCTTTCAAATTGTCCTATATGGGGATATCTTGATCAATGTTCCAATCACTGGATGGGAGGTGTGTTCTCTGATCTCTGGCTTTAGAAGTGAATTTATTTATCTGATTTATCTGCTATCATTAAATTGGCTCTCTAAATTCTATAAAACCCTCTAGTTGTTTTTTGGGGGGTGGGAGATCAACTGATTGATTTTCAGAGTTTTGGTGAGTTATCTGACTAGGCAGAGTTAGTTTAATCCTGTTCAGGGCTGATCTGGTTTGCATTAAATTCAATCACACTGAAATTAACTAAGTGGGTCATTGAGTATTTTATGGTAATCTTAATTTCACTGATCCAGCTAAATGTGTCATTCAAACAGTGGCTCCTGGGGGGTAATATAGTATTAAAATTGGAAAGATGGTAGATAGGATGCTGTAGTGTAAGCCCCTTACAACATGTTTGTGAGAGAGACATCACTGGATGTAGAAATGGGATGGATCACAATGCTCCATCCACCATTTTCTAATGTTGACCATTTGTGGGAACAGAATCAACAGGTGACCGAAAAGGACTTCCAGTTGGGACCCGAGGCGTTGGGATGTTGAGAGAGTGACTGCTGCTCCTTAACACTTCCAAACGCTGTGCTTTGGGGATCCCTTCGGGGACGCGGTGCCCGGAGACCCTCGCGGACAAGAGGACAAGCCAGGCGTGCGTGACAGCGGATCGCAACGCCGAACACAACGACCGGGCGGCTCTGTCAAACCCAGCATAAGCGAGTTGGCCAGTAAATGGCTGACCCGAAGCCGCGGTAACTGACAACAAGAGAGGAAGCGACAGAGAGCGGAGGATATAGTGCCCAGCAGTTTAATACCTTTTTTCAGCCATCGAGAAATTGGCATCAGAGAGAGCTGCCGGTGGAGTCGGAGGAGAGGTGCTCAGAGAGAGGGAAAGCGGCGTGTCAAGAGTGGGAGCGGATTGGAGAGAGGAGTTGCCGACGAGCCGGCGGAGGAGACGTGGGAGACGAGGCGGCAAGAATATACACGCGAGGGAAGACGGGCGAGAGGAGTTGAGAACCAAGACTCAGAACTTTAGATCTGCTGCAGATGAGCTATAGTTGAAAGAAGAACGTATAGAAGATCACGGATCCTTTCTTTTTGGAAACTTTGGGACCGGAAGTGCAGCCATCGCAGAGGCTTCTCTGAGGATAAGTGAAATAGCTGACTCATTGCCACATGGACAGTTCAGCATAGAGAAATTCCATAGAATATACTACCTAGCGAATGACTATTTGTTTTCCTTTGTTACTCTACTGAAGTGAACGTGATACCTCGATATTTTTATTTTCCTATTTAATCCTCTAACTACGACAGTGTATTTAACTGTATCTATATTTATTACCCTATATTAATATATACATTCTATAGAACAAATATATTTATACTATCTTACATAGCTATTTGATTTACATATTATCGTAACTCTTATCTTTAATTAACTTATATTAGACTATATATTAACTCATATTAATTCATGTTATATTAATAGTAGGCTGAGACTGTTTGAATAGGAAAAAAAATTGTTTCTTTTTATAATTTAACACAATTAATAGAACCGATCTTATATGTGATATATTTGTTTAGAATTAATTAAGGAACTTAAAATCAATTAAGAAAGATACTTGATTATAGCACCTTATACATTTCCCTTAAGAATTTTAGAGTAGATAGTAACTATTATTGTAACTGTTAGAAAATATACACTTATACTGGAACTATTTCTCTTAAAAAAAAAATTGATATCCAATCGATACTAATAGAACATCTCCTGAACCCTTTTATAAAACTAAAGGAGACATAAGTTAGAAAAGGCTCAAGATTGGTTTAGAGGGAGACTCTTTGAATAGATAGTGACGAGCTTCACTGGATGGTTATTTGGAAAAATATAGATAGGATATTAAGGAAACAAAAGGCGACTTTAAAGGAAATGGCAAGTTTGACCTCTACTATTGCAAAAACAGGGAAAAAGGTCCCATCAAACCCAACGCTGTCAATGGCCTCCCCAGCTACTCAGAAATCACTAGATGGCCTACAGAAACTGGATAAGCCCCCTGTAACACCTACATTGCAAACAGTACAATCTTCCCTCCTATCTATACAAGAAACCATGTTAGCAATGCAGGAAAAATTACTGAATAGCCACTCTGAGTTGAAAATGGATATCCATGCGTTGGACTCAAAAATGAACGAGATCCAAACCTCCATTAGTAAGAATGAAAACAGAATTCAAAAAGTAGAGCAAAGGACGGAGAAAAACGAGAAGAAATTGGAAACAGTGGACCAAACCCTATCGGCACAGAAGAAGGAAACGGAGGATTCCTTGATCCAACTCGAGATGGATAGGGCCTCGTTCTATCTCCGTTTTCAGAACATCATAGAAGATAAAGAAGAGGACCTGGGAGATAAGATGGCCGAGCTGATAGCGGAGGCTCTCCAGCAAGACAAACAGGAAATAATCAGGGAAATCGATGAGGCCTATAGAGTCCAGACGAACTATGTGAGGAGAAACAGGTTGCCAAGAGAAGTCCACGTACGTTTTGCTAGGAAAAGAGTGAGAGATATACTATATAACATAGCACGGGAAGAGCCAATTATTTATGGAGGGAAAGAGATAAATGTACTTAAACAGATCCCAAGAAGAGTGAGGGAAAGGAGAAAAAACTATAGATTTCTAACAAATCAGCTAAATAAGAGAAATATAGTATTTCGCTGGCTTATACCGGAGGGAATGCTAATTTCATGGCAGGGGAGAAAAATTAAAATCGATAGCTTAAGTACGGCTCAAGAATTCCTGGAACAACTAAGAGGAGGGGAAGAAGAACAATCGAGTAAGGAGGACATAGAAACGGCGAATACAGAGGAGGAAACATCCCAAGAACAGAGTACGAAGGAAGATATAGAAGACGAAAAGAAAAAGGAAGACATAGAAGATAAAGGGAGAAAAACCAGACCAGTAAGACAAGTAACCCTAAAAGCAAACAAAAACTAGGCACTAGACACTAACGCTAGGGATGGATGGTATTAAAATCTTATCATTAAATGTCAATGGTTTAAACGAACCAAAAAAAAGAAAATTAATTTTGACAAAACTAGTTAAACAAAACCCTGATATAATTTGTATGCAAGAAGTCCATGTAAAAAAAGATGAAGTATATCGCTTAGAATATCCCAAATTTGGCAAGGTATTTACGTCATTAGCTGAAAAAAAGAAAAGGGGAGTAGCCATTTATGTTAAGAAAGGAATAGAAGCTGAATGTAAATATAAAGACGGAAAAGGGAGAATATTAATAGTAGAAATAACGAGAGGGCCCTCTAAAATGATAGTGGTTGGGGTATATGCCCCAAATAAAAAACAAGGGAAATTTTTTGAAAAACTACATGAACAACTTGCTAAATGGACACAGAATGAAATATGTCTGTTAGGGGATATGAATGGAATTGTAGACCCGAGTAAAGATTATAAAAGTGGCAAAACCAGGAAAAACAAAAGACTTCCCCTACCAAAAAGTTTTTTCGACTTAACTGAGGAAATCAACTTAATAGATATGTGGCGTACACTACACCCCCAAGAAAAACAATATACATTTTACTCAATTCCACAGAACTCTTGGTCCAGAATAGACATGGTATGGGTTACTAGGAAACTAGGCTTAGAAATTAAAAGAGTGGAAATGTGTACAAATACTTGGACAGATCATAAGCTGCTGGAAATTAATTGGCTATATAGGAATAAGAGGAAACAACCGAGATGGAGCCTTAGGACAAATCTGTTAAATGATAAAGAGCTCCTATCAAAACTAAATAAAGAAATTAAACAATTTTTTGTAGAAAACGGGGAACAAGGCATGGCAAGAGAAATTGTCTGGGACACTATGAAAGCTTATGTGAGAGGGATAGTTATCTCGCACATGGCATTTAAAAATAAAACAGAACGAAAGGCCAGGGAGGGTTATACTAAAACCTTAATAGAATCAGAAAAAGAATTACAACAAAATCCGGGAGACGAGGGGGCCAAACAGAGGTGGTTGATGGCGAGACATAGAATAAATCTGTTAGATCAGGACGAGATGGCACAAAAAATAAAGAGATCTAAACACTACTATTTCGAAAACGCCAACAAGTCAGGAAGATGGCTCACCTACAAACTAAAGAAGGAAAAGGAAAAGAATCAGATCTTGGTACTGGAAGATTCTAAAGGAAATCTCTTAATAAGGGAAGAGGAAAAATTAGAGTATGTGAGGGAATTCTATGAAAATCTGTATCAAGATGAGAAAATAGAACCAAATAAGGTAGAAAAATATCTGATGGATGCTGGCCTACCCCAAATCACGGAAAAAGAAAGAGAAATGCTGAATAGAAAAATTACAATAGAAGAATTAAAAGCAGCCCTCTCTAAAACAAAAAAGAATAAAACTCCAGGTCCAGACGGCCTCCCTGGGGAATTCTATGTAAAATTGGATGAAGCATTAAGCCTAGAGCTATTAGAAATATTTAACGAAGCCTTAGTAGGCTCAACAATTCCGGACACCTGGAGAGAAGCATACTTAACGCTCATTTTGAAAGACGGCGCTGACCCAAAAAGATTAGCAAATTACAGACCCATTTCTCTCTTAAACTCCGACTACAAATTATTTATGAATATAATAGCCGAAAGAGTTAAAAAAATCTTAAACTCATGGATACACAAAGATCAAAACGGATTCCTCCCGGGGAGGCAAATCAGAGACAATCTAAGAATAGTATTAAATACCATAGAATATTATGAACAGCACCCTGAAAAACAACTGGCACTGATGTTTGTTGACGCCCAAAAGGCCTTTGATAATTTAAATTGGAATTTTATGATAAACCAAATAAATTTAATGGAATTCGGAACAAATTTTAGGAAAATGATCCAAAATATTTATCATAATCAGAGGGCCAATATATTGATCAACGGGGATAAGACCCAAATATTCCAGATCCAAAAAGGAGTAAGGCAGGGATGCCCTCTATCTCCCTTACTTTATATTCTTGCACTAGAGGTGTTGCTGATAAAGATTAGAGCCACTAAAGAAATCAAAGGACCTAGGGTGAGGAAGGAAATTTACAAGATACAAGCTTTCGCAGATGACGTAGCCCTTATCATGGAAGACCCACTAGAAACTGGACCACGAGTTCTATTAGAAATACAAAACTATGGCCAAGTGGCGGGGCTCAAACTTAACAAGGAAAAAACCAAAATAATAGCCAAAAACATGACAGACATAAAAAAAAAGGAGTTGGAAGCTCTATTAGGTTTTCAGGTAGTAAAAAAAATTAAATACCTAGGAATTTGGATTACTGCGAGATATTCATCTTTGAAAGAGGATAACTATACTCCACTACTACATAAAATACATCAGGAACTTAAAAGATGGGAAAAACTAAAACTATCTCTCACAGGAAAAATAGCCGCAATTAAAATGAGCATTTTACCAAAAATCCTATTTTTATTCCAAAATATTCCACTAAGTTTGGACAAAAAATTTATTTTAGATCTGAATAGATATATTAGAAATTTCATATGGGAGGGAAAAAAATCGAGAATATCATTTAAAATACTACAGGGCAAGAGAAAAATGGGCGGATTTGGACTCCCGGATTGGGAAGCATATCAAAAAGCAGCGAAAATAATTTGGATCAAGGAATGGGTAACGCTACGTAACAAGAGAATATTGACGATAGAAGGACATGACCTACAAGAAGGTTGGCATGCCCACCTTTGGGACTTCAAAAAAAAGAAGAAAACCTATTTCCACAATCATAGAATTAGAGAAACACTTTTACAAACCTGGGAGGAAATCAGACAGAAAATTTACGTTAAGGCCCCAAACTGGCTCTCTATTATGGAAGCTTTGACTGCCCCAAACAAGACGGAAACTGAAAAATTTGGCACATACAAAGATATTTTGGATGAAAACGGAAGGCTTAAACCTCTAGAAACCCTGAGAGATCACGGATTCAAGCTGGATTGGTGGAAATATTGGCAGTTGAACTCAAGATTTCAAAAAGATAGGGACCAATTTGGTATTGAAAGGAAATATGTAGACTTCGATAAAATTATATGGGGAATAGATAAGAAAATGTTAACAAAAATATACAATTTTATATTAGATGAGGATAAGGCAGAGGCCATAGCAAAAAACCAATTGAGTATTTGGGAAAAAAACTTTGGATATTGTGTTAATTTTAATGATTGGGAAGAGGCGTGGAACAGAAATTTTAAAATGACAAAAGCAGCAACATTCCGAGAGAACCATTATAAAATGCTACACAGATGGCATCTAGCGCCTGCTAGGTTAGCTAAAATGTTTCCAAATCTCTCACCCACGTGTTGGAAATGCGAGAAAGAAGTCGGCACGTATTACCATATGTGGTGGTCCTGCCCAGTAGCTAAAAGGTTCTGGACAAAAGTACGACAATGGCTCTGTGGAATGTTAGAGCAAGATGTAATCTTATCTCCAGAACTCTTCCTTTTAGGTATAGTGGGTGACGGCCTAAAAAATAATAAAACCCAGCTTATAACCCAAGTATTAACTGCGGCTAGATTGGTATTTGTGAAATCCTGGAAGAGTCAAACTCAACCCCCAGAAGAAATGTTAATAAACAAAATATTAGAGTGTGCAGAAATGGCAAAGTTAACGAGCCTGCTAATGGATGATGAGATATCTAAATATTATGAAGTATGGGAAAATTGGTATAAATGGCTAGATAACAGAAAAAGACGATGATCTGTTTCTTTTTGCGAATAGATACTGTGAAACATGACTATGTACTTATAGAATGTAAATATAATGATGGGAAAAATGATAGTTTAAGACAAGGTAGATTAGATACATGATATTTAATTTATAAGAACACTGTACCTCCGGATAACAAAGAGACTTTGTAAATTTTTTTAGTTTTCTTTTAATTTTGAAACTTAATAAAGTATTTGTTAAAAAAAAAAGAATCAACAGGTGACCTTCATATTTATCATATGAACCCTAGTTATGGTTGCTTTAAAGATTTGGAGATTTAAGTGCTACATTAAGTTAATTTAAACAGCCAGTTTGGTCTAGTAATTAAGGCATTAGAGTAGAAACTAGGGAGACAGTGAGTTCTAGTCCCACCTTAAGCATGAAAGGCATCTGGATGATTTTGGGCCAGTCTCTCTCTCTCTCAGCCGTTTCTCCTCAGAGAGTTGTTGTTATGGGAAGAATAGGAGCAGGAAGGTGTATTGGGTATGTTTGCCATTTTGAATGATTTTTAAAGTAATAAAAGTGAGATTTATTTTTTAAATAAATAAATCTCTCTACTGCATACTCCAAAATACATTTTTAAATTAAAACTGAAAATACTGCACAATTCTAATCCTTATCTTGGGTGTCTGTACTTATCTTTTGGACACAGCCAAAGGGGAAAAAAAGAAGTGGATCAGAGCATGCATAATTGGATTATTTCAAACAAAGCAGTTACGGTATAACATTGATTAACCATTACAACCCCAACCGATGACAGAACTATCATATTAAAATGTTGTTTCCTGTACAAATATAATATCTTCATATGTTACACTGAGCTAAAGTTCTTCTGAAAGACATGTTAATGTAAACATTCAAATGACCTGAATATATGGGGCTTAGTACCAGTTAAGATTTCACACTAAAGCAGCAACTGTCATTTAGAATGAGGTTTCCCTCAAAATACAGTTCGTCCCTCAAACGAACATACCGGTTCGTTGTGCATGCACAATGCGTGCCAAACGCATGCTTCATGCGCATGTGAAGTGCATGCCAAACATGCACTTCACATGCATGTGCAGTGCATATCAAACACGCGCTTCACACGCCTGTACACCACAGGTGCTACTGCGCAGTGCTGAAAGAGGAGGATTAAGAAGCCTTTTCTAAGGTAAGTAGAACAGCAAGGGGGGGGACAGCTGTGCCGTTCAATTTAGATTTACTAGAAAGCAGGAAATCCTGCTTTCTAGCGACTATAAATCGAGCGGCACAGCTGATCATCAGAAATACTGGTTTGCCCGAACTGGTAGCATTTTTTTTTTACTACTGGTTCACCCGAACCGGTAGCTTTTATTACTACCGATTCGGGTGAACTGGTCTGAACCGGTAGCATTTCACCCCTGCCCAAGCTGCTTATGTTTTGAAGGGCCTCAAACATCTGGTTCTTTGCCAAGGTCTTTGATGAGGATGAGCGAAGCCTCCTTTGGATTCTGTGGGTTCATTTCTTTTTCATTCCTGACCATTTTTTAAAACCATCCTTTGCCGCCTTTATTCTTTCATTTTTATCTATTTTTGTATTTTTCCTTGTTTTAAATGTTTTTACTTGGGAATCTCCCAGAGCCTTTGGGAGTTGTTATCATCATTGTCGTCATCATCATCATCATTCCAATGTATCATTGAGATTCGGTATGGTACAGTGGTTAGAAGCACCAGGCTAGAAACTGGGAGACCGTGAGTTCTAGTCCTGTCTTTGCCACAAAGCCAGCTGGGTGACTTTGGCAAGTCATTCTCTCCCAACCCTAGTAAGGAGGCAACAGCAAACCATTTCCAAAAATACTTGCACAAAAACTGGAAGAACTCTTCTAGTCAGTTGCTTAGAGTCAAGGCCGACTTGAAGAGATATGTACATATACAAGTGTATCATTCGCATCATATACCTACCATAAGCATATGCATGGCAGCTGCTTCTTCTTGAGATTTTTAAGGTAAACCCATACAGTAAACTTGAGAAATGTGCACTCATCTGAAAATTCATCAGAACTCATTTGATTCATCCATCCTATTTCCTCATGTTCCTCAAGCACAACACTGTATGTAACTTAGTTTTTTGGTCTAAATCATGTAAGGCTATGCTGTCTAATTTGCAACAACTTTAGCAGTTTCAAACCATTGACCCAAACATGATTTTAAAGCTTCTTGGACATTTGAAAGATCCCAATATTTAAGTTAGTTGATTTTTCACAAACTCAAAAAATGGAAGTTTTCTTCCCTAAAAGTTTACCAGAACCGATTAAATCAATTGTATGCCATCAAGTCAGTGTTGACTCTGACCAACTATTTAGATAGACCTCCTTCAGAATGTTCTACCAAATGACCAAATTTGGGAGGTTCTGGCATTATTCATCTCTATGGTCCTTTATAAGGAAAAAGTTCTTCTAAGGTAGGTTAAGATAGGATAATAAGTGAATCCAAGAAAGAAGAACAGCACAAGGAAGGAAAAAACAGTTCTACAACAGATGGTGAACTAAAATTGTAAATTCATGTTCATAAAATGATTTATCTATGGGAGGGAGGGGAAATCCAACAGGCTGTATTTTAGCCTGTCTTTCTGAATGATGTGATTGTCACAAACTAGAGCAGCTGTAAAGGAAGTCGGAGAATTTAGTAGCTATGCAAGGGAAAATACATAAAGGTCAAAACACTCAACTTCTCATCAACTTTAAGGTCACGGAAATCTCCAGAAAATGCTGGCCTATCCAGGTCTGTAATCCATGATAGTTTATGTTCTTAAATATGTGGATGATTGAATACACAATTCCACATGATTTTTGTTCAGGATTTCTCCTTTGTTGTATTTCAGGTCATGGTCATATATATATTTAAATGCACATATCCCTGCTATATATATTAAAAATGTATTTATAATCCAAGATCAATCATGCCATATTCTTTATCAGAAGGAAAATTCTTGGGATGCATGTCCAATGCTGCACCTCCAGGTTTTATAAAGGAGAGACTGATTTCAAAAGCCATGACTGAAAGCAGATATTTTGAGTTTAGCCCACACTGAGTAGGGATCAATGGACAAGCAAGCATTGACTATATTATTATACTCTTGGGCAAATCTTCTTCTTGTGCCATATCCGTCATTGGACATTAACGATCATGTTGGCGATCCTATTTTTATCAACAGCCGCATGGTCAGCTGCATGGTCACGTAGACTTTCCAAATGATACTGTGTCCTGGATATTTTAGTAGTTAAAGAAAAGGAAGATGCCTTCAATCACTTTATTCACTGAATATAAATATCCAATGGCCTGCACCCCTGTATATGAGGGTACAAACACTAGCTGGAAAGCACAGTTGATGGTATTGCGTGATTGGAAAGTTTGGGGCAACATTCTTCTCTATACTTGGCACTGAAGGAATCTTTCCAGGGTAGAGGCCTGTCAGCCCTTTGAGATAGTCCAGACAAGAAACATAAAGCACAAGCACTACCACCACTTTTATTGTAAGGTTACAGCAACAGAATCTTGCTTAAAGTGTTCACGCTTGACAAAAAGCATTTCTTCTCTCCTTTCCTTTTGCTCTCGAGTAAATAAGGGAGGGTCCCTTCTTAAATGCTTCTCACGCCCCTTTTGCTTTTGTGGACTATGATATTTTTACCTGATATTTGTGGTGCTTTCTCCTATCTCCCGAGGTCATTCTCACATACTATTATGCAGCCATGTAAGTTTAATAATTAAACTTACATTCAGCACGAGACAAGTTTGTATTTTTTTAAAAAAAATGTTTTTGTTGAACATATTTTATCATTTTATATCACATTTACAATCTTTACAGTGCTCCAGCATCGATAATACTCATACATAATATAACAATTACTGTACATTCCTTATTCTTCCTTTAACTATATACATTGTCTTTAAATTTTAGTATACCTCTTAAGTTACCTTTATATTTAATCTTTACTTCTATTCTCTAGCCATTTGTACCACGTGTCTCAGACCAAATAATATCCCGTTTCCCCTCTTTCTTTTAATTCCAACGTTAGCCTGTCCATCTCTGCACAATCTAACACATTTTTGATCACCATTCCAGGGTTGGGTTCTATTTATCTTTACTACCGGTTTGCAATGGGAGCACGCACACACACTTCTGTGCATGCGCAGATTACTCGTAATGATGTCATGGCAGGTGGGCGAAGCCTCCCGCCGGTTTTACTACCAGTTCTATAGAATTGGACCAAACCAGGGCAACCCACCACTGCACCATTCTCTCGGAGGGCGTGCTGTCCTGTTTCCAGTTTTGCGCATAAGCAATTCTGGCCACAGTTGTTATATGCAATATAATATATTGAATTGTCTTACTGTAATTTCCTCTTATTATCCTGAGTAGAAATAGTTCAGGTTTTAACTCAATTTGTTGACTCATAATTTTGTATTTTTGAGGCAAGTTTGTATTTTCATATCCCTCCCTCTCTCCCTCCCTCCCTCCCTCCATTCTCTGTCATCTATCTATCTATTTATCTCTCTCTCTTTCACTGTTCATCTGTAATTGAAAATGGATGTCAAGGTTTTTAATACCCCATAGATATGGGCTGAGATTTTCTGGTATGTGTTAAGCGTAGCAGAATCTGCACCCATGTCAAGATGGTGATCGGTAGTTCAAAAATAGTTAATTATTGTTATTTCTTCTGATTCTTCCAATCTAAACTTTATTTACCTGAGAGGCAAGGAAAATCACATGCTGAAAAAGTTTAAAGCATTCATAGATATGAGATAATGCACTATGTATTACTTTTTGAAAACGTCAATTTGTGTCTGGAAGGTATAATTAGTCCATAGATAATTCAAGTGGTTTCCAACTAGCTAAGTAGCCGGCTATATTCATAATCAAGCTAAACAGATGAAGTGTCACGTTTTGAAAAATAAATGGAAGATTCCTCTCTAAATTTGAATGAAAGTGCATCCCCCCCCCCATTCTTGGTTGGAAAAGGTAGGGCAAACTATTTCCTATCAAATTAAATAAATTTAGATTCAATACTAAGCAAGCAGATATATATTTTAATTAAGAGACATTTCTATTTTTCTTGCCAAATGAAATCCACTCATTCTTTTTTTAAAAAAGTAGGCAGCTACAAAATACAATGAAAACAAAATGATTTAGAATGAATAGTGTTATGTCCTTATAAGGACATCCGGCCGGGGATTGGTTAATCCTCCGGGCGGGAAAGTTAAACCGCTGTCATTGGACGGCTGGTCTGCCGGAGCGCTATAAAAAGGGCTCCGGCAGCACAGCCGTTCGTCTGTTCTGACTTAGTTAAGAGCTGAATAAAACTTGTTGAACAGACCCCGCTGGTCTTGTCTTCTTTCCTGCGCCTGATCTAACACTGGCGACGAAGGATTTGAAAAGAACCGCCACGCGGAGCTAAGTCACTCATCGAGAATTTCTCACTGAGCTGAAGTCACTGAAGATGGAGGCGTCACAAGCCGCGATGGCTCCGATCTCCAAATTCGACCCCAGAGTGGAGAAATGGACCTCCTATCTGGTTCGTTTCCGCCAGTTTCTGCGGGGAAACAACTATCAAGACCTCTCCGATGAACGGAAACGGGCCCTGTTCCTAGCGCATTGCGGCTCCGAGGTGCTTGAGATGGCCATCGACCTCGTGTCCCCAAGGAACATCGAGGAGATGTCTTGGGCCGATCTGCAAGACGTGCTGAAGGAGCACTACGCTCCCACTGGAACTCCCATTGCCAACAGATTCACCTTTCAGCAAAGGAGTCAGTTGGAAGGGGAGCCCATCAAGGACTTTGTGGCAGCTCTGCGGCAACTCGCGTCAAACTGCGAGTTTGACAACGTTGAGAACGCCATCAGAGACCGCATTGTCTTCGGCATGAGGGACATTGGACTGCAACGTAAGTTCCTCAGCCGAAAGAAGATCGCGTTGAAAGACGTCGTTGAGGAGGCAATCGCAGCCGAAATCTCAGAAAAGGCGGCTGCCGCCATGAGTAGGGCTAAAGGGGTGCACAAATTGCACCGCCAACCTAAGAGCTCGTCTGAGGAGTCGTCTGCCAGCTCCTGCTCCGACGACGAAATGGCCGTTCACAAGGTTTCCCGCCAAAACCGTCGCGAGCGCACACAAGATGGCGCCCGGATCGAGCCCTGCGGCAGCTGCAAAGGAAGCCATGCCAGAGCTAAGTGCCGTTGGAGAGACGCTATCTGCCGACGCTGCAACAAGCGGGGGCACATCGCTGAAGCCTGCAGGGCCGAAGCACCTACCCCGGGTCCGTTTCCCCCCGGCTGGGGCGAGAAACGGCAAGACAACCAGAGGCCATCCAAACGGTCCTCTACCAGGTCTCAGCAACGAGGCGGCGGCTACGCGGCGGTCAGAACTGGGCAGCTGTCCTCCGGCATCCACACCATTGACGATGCGGCCGCAAAGTTCCATGCCACCGTGATCGTGGAGGGAACACCCTGCTCTATGGAGGTTGATTCGGGATCGAACTACTCCATCATGGACTGGCACCAGTTAAAGCGCCTGAAACCGGGCATCTCGAGGAAAGACCTCAAGCCCCTACGGGCCCGTCTTGTCGATTTCGGCGGCAACCCTGTTGAGATCCTGGGGAGGACTTCGCTCCGGGTCACCTACCACGACTTCCAGGGAGTCCTACCCATCACTGTCGTGGGGCGAAACCGCCCGAGCCTGCTGGGGATGGAGTGGTTCGAGCCATTGGGGCTGTCTATCAGCGGGATCCATCAAATTCGTAGGGACGAACTCGACGCCATCATCGAAGAGTTCAAGGAAGTCTTCGATGGTAAGCTGGGGAAATTTGTGGGGAAACCCATTTCCTTCAATTTGGACAAAAATGTCACCCCAATTAGGCTTAAGCCCCGCAGGGTTCCGTTCGCCCTGAGGCCCAAGGTCGACGCCCAGATAGATAAGCTTGTCGCCCAGGGGGTCCTGGAACCGATCGATCATGCTGCATGGGAGACCCCCATTGTGACCCCGATGAAGCATGATGGGTCTGTGCGCATCTGCGCCGACTATAAGTGTTCCATAAATAAGGCCCTCCAGCAGAGCGCATATCCGGTTCCAGTGGTGCAACATCTGCTGCACTCACTTGGGAGCGGATCAATATTCGCAAAATTGGACCTGGCCCAAGCTTACCAGCAATTGCCAGTGGATGAAAAAACTGCGGAGGCACAAACCATTGTCACGCATAGAGGGGCATTTAAATGCACGCGCCTCCAATTTGGGGTCAGCGCAGCCCCAGGTATTTTTCAATCATTTATGGAACGCCTTCTTCAAGGCATTCCAGGGGCGGTCCCTTACTTCGATGATGTCTTGATCTCCGGCCACTCCAAAACCCAACTACTTGAGCGACTGCGCATGGTTTTACAGCGGTTCAAGGAGAAGGGTTTGAGGGTCAGGAGAGACAAGTGCATCATCGGGGTCCAGGAAGTCGAGTTCCTGGGTTATCTCATTGATAAGAACGGCATTCACCCCACCAAATCTAAGGTTAAGGCTATCCATGAAGCTCCAGCCCCCCAAAACAAGACGGAGCTTCAGGCGTTTCTGGGACTACTGAATTTTTACAGTGTTTTCCTGAAACAGAAAGCCTCCGTGGCTGAACCGCTCCATCGCTTGCTGGGGAAGGCGGTTTCCTGGAGGTGGGGGAAGGAAGAGGACGCAGCATTCAGAGCTGTCAAGAACCTGCTTTCTTCCGAGAGTGTCCTCATCCAATACCACGAGACGCTCCCCCTGCTATTGACTTGCGACGCATCCCCCTACGGCGTCGGAGCAGTCCTCAGCCATCAGTTCCCGGACGGGAAGGAAGCCCCCATCGCCTACTTCTCGAAGACGCTGTCCAGCGCCGAGAGAAATTACAGCCAATTGGACAAAGAGGCCCTGGCCATCGTTGCTGGCATCAAGCGCTTCCACGAGTACCTATACGGACGGAGGTTCACGGTCATCACAGACCACAAGCCCCTGTTGGGCCTTCTGTCGGGAAGCAAGCCCACACCTAACTATTCATCGCCCAGGATGACACGCTGGGCAATTTTTTTGGCCGGGTACTCTTACGAACTTTGCCACAGGCCGGGCAGTAGCATCTGCAACGCTGACGCCTTGAGCAGATGCCCGTCAAAGGACTTAGTGGAGGACCCTGCCCCCACCCTGGGACTGCATCACATCGATGGCGACCTGGCTTGCCCAGTCACATCCGCAGACGTCGCGGCACTAACCCAGAAAGACCGGACTTTGAGGCAAGTGATGTCTTGGGTGCTGCGCGGCTGGCCTGCGGGACCGTTGACCGACGACTTCAAGCCGTTTGCAAAGAGGCAGCAGGAACTGTCAACCATGAAGGGCTGCCTACTGTGGGGTGACAGGGTTGTGGTTCCCCAGGCTTTGCGCCTAAAGACATTGGAGACTTTGCACAAGGGGCACCCTGGCATCGTGCGCATGAAGGGACTGGCACGGAGCTACGTCTGGTGGCCATCACTGGACAAAGACATTGAGAACTGGGTCTCCAGATGTGATCCGTGCCAAGAAGTCCGCCCCGCCCCTCCGCAAACGCCTATTGCGGAATGGGAAACACCAAGCAACCCGTGGGCGCGAATACATATAGACTTTGCGGGCCCGATGCAAGGGAAGTTCCTGCTAATAGTGGTGGATGCATTTTCCAAGTGGCTTGAGGTCATTCCCCTGGCATCCATCACTACTGAAGTCACCATTAGAGCCCTCCGGCGACTATTCGCCACCCACGGGCTGCCGGACATCCTTGTTTCCGACAACGGCCCGCAGCTGACCTCGAAACCAATGGAGGAGTTCCTGGCCAGTTTGGGCATTCGCCATGCCCTCTCTGCCCCCTACAGACCGGCTGGCAACGGACAAGCTGAGAGGATGGTGAGGTTCACTAAAGAGGCCCTTGCCAGGATGGGGCCGGGCGATTGGCAAGAGAAGATCGACAACTTCCTCTTGATTCAGCATATTACACCGCATGCCACCACTAGAAAGAGCCCGGCCGAAATGCTGATGGGCAGGAAGCTGAGGTCACCCCTGGACCGACTTCACCCCCTGTACCACTCCGAGGTCACCGCAACCGCGAGCCGCCCCCTCCGAGCCTTCTCCGCAGGAGATCCGGTTTTCGCGCTTAATTTCCACGGCCTGCCGAAATGGCTTAAAGGGAGAATCGAGAGCTCAACCGGCCCGAAGTCCTACACTATCGAACTGCAAGATGGAGTGGTCTGTAGACGTCACATCGACCAACTCCGGAAGCGGTGGGAAGGGGATGGCGAAAACCACCCTGACGAGGTAGGACAACAACACCCCTACAAGGCAGGCCGAAACCACCCCGACGAGGTAGGACAACAACACCCCTACAGGGCAGGCCAAAACCACCCCGTCGAGGTAGGGCAACGCCACCCGGGCAGGGCAGGACAACACCACCCTTGTGAGGTAGCCCTGCAACACCCAGTCGAGGAAGGGCCGTACCACCCCAACATGACCGGCCAGCCAGCAGACCAGCTACCGTACTGCAACTGCCGAGTAGACAGGGGACTCCACGGCAACGAAAACTCACGCCTCCCCGGCAAGGCGGCCCAACGCCACCCCGACGGCAGGGAACTCCAGGGAACGCCAGTAGACCGGGACATGCCCAACCGAGAGGGCCAACAACGACCCGGTGAGGGAGGCCTACGACACCCCTGCATGCAAGAACTACACCGCCCGTCTGAAATCTTCCGTCCAGCTGAACCCCGGCCCAAGCAACAACGACCCGACCAGGTCGACCTGCACCACCCAGACAGGGTCGACCAACACAAGTCTAAAAGATACGGACAATTTGCAAAAAATATAAAAAACCCAAGGGACTTACCGGTCCACGACGATCGGCACCCAGGACAGGGAAGAGACCAACCGGACCAGCAGATATATTCCAACAGCGGGTCGGGAGGCGGCACACCGGAGCCGGTACCTGCAACGACCACTTCGCAGCCCAGCAGCAAGGCCGGAGGCGCACGGACAGGGCCGGCACCTTCAACAACCCAGCGGCAGGCATCCCAGGGGCGAGGGTCGGAGGACACCGGAGCAGCCACCTTCCAGACGGACGACGGAGAACAGAATGAACTGCGCAGGTCGAGCAGGGCTTCCAGACGTCCCGCCTACCTGCGTGACTACGTTTGTTGATTGACACGAGCTGAACCATGTTTCATCTAGGGGGGGAGGAGTGTTATGTCCTTATAAGGACATCCGGCCGGGGATTGGTTAATCCTCCGGGCGGGAAAGTTAAACCGCTGTCATTGGACGGCTGGTCTGCCGGAGCGCTATAAAAAGGGCTCCGGCAGCACAGCCGTTCGTCTGTTCTGACTTAGTTAAGAGCTGAATAAAACTTGTTGAACAGACCCCGCTGGTCTTGTCTTCTTTCCTGCGCCTGATCTAACAAATAGCCAAATAATGAATTAATCGCATCGCAATTCACTGTTGTCACGTGCTGAACTCGATGGCATTCATTGTTCAAGAACAATCTGCCTGCTACATTAAAGGGAAAAAAAAGTACATTTACAAAATAGCAGTGGAAAGCGGATGGGAGGAATAAAACGCTCTCTTGGCAAAATTCTCTTTGAAAAAATAAATTTAGATTAGGAACAAACTCGGCCTGCATTTCATAAAACTGTTTTCTGAAGACAAAAAATGTTCCTGAAAGCTTAGTTGAGAGAATGCTTTTTATTTGCTAATTAGTGCTCATAAAAAGTAACAAATCACAAAGTGACAAATCACTTTTGTATTATTGCCAAGGAAACCACATGGTTGTGTCCATGTAGGCACCAGAGTGGATATTGTCTTTACAATAGTTCCAAATAGAAAATGGCATCTTGTCCATTAGAGTTGCTGAGTCCCTAATAGTTACAGCCTAAAAGTTATGGAGAGACAGCAGTGAACAGATGAAAAAAAACAACAGAACTTGTCTTTTTAAAAAGTATTTAGTTTATTCAAGGAAAGTTAAAATACAAAACACCTATATCAAATATACACATAACATCCTCCCTAGTTGAATGCTGATTAATACAATTTCCCACCCCTTACAAAACAGGCCAAAAGAATTTTAAACTACTCAAGTATTAAATCTGTTTTCTAAATCTGGATTTGGTTTTTTGATTGATGGGGAATGTCTCTGTTCTTGAGCTTCTCGGGGTTGGCAGTCCAGGGGTGATGAATGTGTCCTACCAAGTATTCTCATGCTCAGAAGCAAATATTCCTTACTTCTCATTCCCATTCCTCTTTCTTTCAGTCTTACTCATACAAGTGAAAGTGTACAGCAATGAGGTAAGCTAAGGCACTAGCAGGTTACACTGGACATTTTGAAGATTCAGAAAGCTGCCTGCATACATCATAAACTAATTGGCAACAGGAAGCCAGCTTTTCAGAGATATTTCTAGAGAGATCACAGACAGAAGTCAAGGATTTTGCTGTAGGCTCTTCCTCAACACTTCACTTCTGATGGGAATAATCACACTTAGCAAAAACGCCTCGAAGGAAAACATCCTTTGAGCCAATGGTGTCAAGTATTACAAGAAAATAATAACCATTTATTTGACGAGACATCAAGAAAGTTCATTACATATGATTTTTTTTTATTTACACCAAGCTTTATCAACATCTGACTTTAAATACAAATGTCATTATTCAACTAATGAATGCAATACAGGTCTCACTCAGACTAAGATGCTGTATATAACACAATCTTTCTATCAGTTTGATAAATTCCTGCATTATTTTCCATTATCATCAGCTGGGCTAAATGTATGCTCTCTGCATGTCTTTTGGCGTGAAAAGTTTCAAAAACATAGTTGCTTCATTATAACCTCAAATATGGGACATTTGACTTCCATCTGAAAAATCTCCAATTATACTTTCTCATTATTATGGAACACATTGATAGAATTACAGCTGGTTAAGAGTCAAACAGAAATGATGACATGCTGAAAAGGGTAATCAAAATTACTTTGATTTGAAGCATAACGTTTATTTCAGATTTATTATGATTCTATCAAAGTGTAAAAAGGTTAATTCCATATATTAATTAATTATTTATTTTTTATAAATACAATATTAGCAATCAAAGGGTCAGTGGTACAAATATTAAAGTGCTAGATTATGAATGGGAAATTCGGGTTTTAGATTTCCCTTTGGCAAAGAAGCCAGTTGGGTGACCTATGTAGAACCATCACTGCTTCTCACCCTACACAATCCCAACCTCTGAAACAAAATAAAATCCTTCATCACATCATACATTGATAACTTTACTGTAAGAACTAGATGAGCGCTGGGCAAAAAGAAACAGACCCTGCAACATACTGGCCAGATTCTGAGAAATAATAGCATCAGGATTCAGACACCGGCTTTTTTCCTTATGAATATAACTTTTTTAAATACAAAAGAATAGTTGTATGTTTCTGATACATACTGTACATACTTTTATGCTGCTTTATAAAAAATCAGAATGATCTTTTAACACTATATCAAGAAAGAAAGGATAAGTATTTCCCAGAGATTACTATTCCTCAAAGTAGAAAAGTATTGACTGAATTATTACCATTAACACTCTAGGTCAGTGATGGCTAACTATTTTGCCATCATGTGCCAGGAGGTGGGGGTGGGGTGGGTCATGCGTGCACGTGCCCACACCCATAATTCTATGCGCCCCACCCCCAAGCATGCCTGCATGACCCCCCTCCCACTCCCAGCACATGATGGCCCGGTAGGCCTGTTTTTCTCTCTCACTTGGTTCCAGAGCCTCTCTATGATTCTAGGGAAGGAGAAAATGGCCTTCCCCACCCCCCGGGAAGC
>WNWU01000030.1:13950431-13976039 GCA_012654045.1 Ptyas mucosa
GCTTCCCGGGGGGTGGGGAAGGCCATTTTCTCCTTCCCTAGAATCATTTTTTTGCCCTCCCCAGACTCATAGAGAGGTCCTGGAGCCAGGTGAGAAAGAAAAATGGGCCTTCCCCACCCCCACCCAGGCTCTCCGGAGGCAGGAAACAGCCTGTTTCCCTACTTCTGGTGGGCCCAGAAGGCCCAAAAATCAGCTGGCCGGTGTGTGCATGAGCTCGCGTGCCCACTGATATGGCTATGCGTGCCACCTGCGGTACACGTACCATATGTTTACCATCACGGCTCTAGGTGATGTCAATCTTAGGCTGCTGAGAAAAATAAAACAACTGAAGAGGTAAATTTGTCCTTGAGGTTGATTAAAAACCCAAAGTCATGCATGGAACAACATGATTGTGTTGTAGCACTTGAAAAATCTATTAAATTCCAAATAGTTGTAATAAATATTTTTCAAAGGATAGAAAGCAAAACAACACTCAAATCGCTTTGGTTTCTCTAAATAGGGTTTCCTGAATAATAGTAGTTGCTGAAATTCCTTGATTATGACTTTATACTTTTTTCAATAAACATTACTTATCTACAGTTCTTTGGTTTCTTATGAGTTCATCTAAATAGACCAGCCTTACTTATGGGGTTAAGCCTGATATCTAGGTAGATGCTAGAAACCTTCTTGGAAATGTGAGATATAATATATCTGTGATATATCTCATATAAATGTGAGATATACGTGGAGATATACAATTCCTACCACAATGGTGCTTTGGTGTGCAGCATGACAGCTTTTCATTCATTATTATTTCATTCTTGTCAAGCTGAGCAGAGTCTGATAGACTTCAGGGAAGGTACCCACAGGTAAAAGCACAGTTGTCTTATTTTTTTGGAAATGTTAAAAGCGTTAAATAACTTTGATTGCCTGTTAGACAGCATGGAGCTAACGCTGCCAGCTCATGTGAGGAAATGTCAATTTGCCAGCTGAGCAAGAGAACTTGGAAAATTAATGCCTGATTTGGAATAATCATAATCCAGACATTATGATTAGCATGAACTTGTTTTAGCAGGTGCCAGACCTCTACTGAGATGCTTCATTGTCTGTAGAGAGGAAAAAGGGAAGCCGATGAGGGCTTCAGTTTCTCATTCAAGAGAGCTGAGCTACAGGTGATTGAAAACTGACAGAGAAGCGACCTTGTTGTGCCAAAACCAGAGATGGGTTTCAGTAGGTTCTGACCAGTTCTGGAGAACTAGTAACAGAAATTTTGAGTAGTTCAGAGAACCGGTATTAAAAATTCTGACTGGCCCCTCCCCCATCTATTCTCTGCCTCCCGAGTCCCAGCTGATCAGGAGGAAATGGGGATTTTGCAGTAACCTTCCCCAGGAGTGGAGAGAGAATGGAGATTTTACAGTATCCTTTCCCCGGAGTGGGGTGGGAATGGAGATTTTACAGCATCCTTCCCCTGCCACGGCCACCAAGCCATGCCATGCCCACCAAGCCACACCCACAGAACCGGTTAGTAAAAATTTTTGAAACCCACCACTGGCCAAGACCCACAGAAGCTCTAAGAGCCAATCATTCCAGGTTGTCTTCCTGCCTGGGAGTTCCCTCAAGTGAGTATGCAAGAGTAGGCAGGCCAATTTATGTTAAGCAAACCAGTGGTGGGTTTCAAAAACGTTTACTACTGGTTCTATAGGTGTGGCTTACTGGGCATGGCATGGCTTGGTGGGCTTGGCTTGGTGGGCATGGCGGGGAAGAATACTGTAAAATCTCCATTCCCTCCCCACTCCAGGGGAAGGTTACTGCAAAATCCCCAATTCCTCCTGATCAGCTAAGACTCGGTAGGCAGAGAATAGATAGGGATGGGGCCAGTCAGAGATGGTATTTACTGGTTCTCTGAACTACTCAAAATTTCCGCTACCGGTTCTCCAGAACTGGTCAGAACCTGCTGAAACCCACCTCTGAAGCAAACTCTTGGTGAGGCTTTTTTTCCCACCAGTAATTTCTTCTATCATGCTTTACATAAACATAAACGTAGCTTCTGTTTGCATTGTCGTTGCCATATCAATAGATGAGGAAAGAAGACAGAGTGTCTGTCTCAAGTAATAGCTGTCTGGATGTTCAGAGGAAACACAATACCTACAGACTACTAAAATACTAACTTTCAATTGGGTGAAACAGCACATCACAGAGCAACAATTTAGGAATCAATATGACTTCAGATGGGCTAACTTACAGAATGTGTCTAAAATCCAAAACCAACGGCTCCCGCGGGATTGAAATTTGGCAAACCTGTGGCTGTGACCTACCATGCCTTCCAACCACATTTCTCCTAATCTGTAAATTGTATGGCAGAAGAGAAGATGGACGAGGTATATCTCCACTCTCTCTTCCTGCCCAAGAGGCGAGAAGCCATTGGTTCATAGGTGAAATGCTCCCGGTTTGGACCGGCTCGGGCGAGTAGGTAGCGATGGCGGCAGGCAGTTCGGAGAACCGGTAGCAAAAGTCCCTGCCCCCACCCCCCATGCCCAGCTGAGCCACGCAATCCTCAGAGCCTTTTTTTTCTTTTACGTGGCTCTGACGATCCCAGCTGAGTTGCCTGCCGATCAGGCAACTCAGCTGGGATCATCAGAGCCTTTTGAAAGCATTTTTTTTACATGGTTTTACATGTAAAAAAATGGTTTTAAAAGTAGGGGGGAAAATGGCCACGCCCACCCAGTCACATTACCTTCCACCACCAAGCCACGCCCACAGAACCGGTAGTACTAAATATTAGATTTCACCCCTGCATTGGTTGCTTTGGAACCAAGGCTGAAATTTAATAGCTGTGGCTGCTGAGGGAAGAATGAGGGAGTGACAGGGATGCCTATTGGAAAGGTAGTGCTGGCTGGGGGGCATGGGCGGTCAATGGGTGAGCACTATTCCTCCCTGGAGGAAGGGTGAGGCTTAGCGAGACACTGAAGTGGGGGCCAGTTGGGCAGGTTATTTTTGTGGTCTATGGCTCCCATTGTTCTCCCTCCCCAAAATAAAGTGACAGGCAGTTCAACATGCTAGTCAAGATGGATAAGAGGAGGAGAAGCAGACTTTACTAGCCACCTGAGGATTGTGAATGGAAGGGAAACAGCCCAAGTCTACATTATGTGTGGAAATGAAGGGAATGACTTGATTGCTTGCTGGCATGGGAGGGCTGGCTGGGGGCATTGACAATGGGTGAGCTGTCTTTCTCCCTGGAAGGAGGGGACCTTTGGGGCACACTGGAATGGGGGGTAGTTTTCTTTGTGATCTGCCATTTCTTTTGTCCTCCACCACTCCCAGAAAAGTGGCGGGCACTTCTGTGGGTCAGCCGAGGAGGAGGCAGATTCCCCAGGGCTCTCCTGAGTGTTATGAGAGGAAGGGAAGCCTGAAAGCCAGTGGTGGGTTGCCCCCGGTTCTATAGAACTGGTAGTAAAACCGGCAGGAGGCCCCATTGACTGACCCCGACATCACCAAAATGCTTCTGCGCATGTGCAGAAGAGCGTACACATGCATGAGTGGCAGCCCCATTGCGAACCGGTAGTAAAGGTAAGTAGAACCCACCCCTGCTGAAAGCCTATATTATATATGGAAAGAAGAGTGACTCAACGGCAGGGGTGAAATCCAGCAGGTTCTGACAGGTTCTGGAGAACTGGTAGCGGAAATTTTGAGTAGTTTGGAGAACTAGCAAATACCACCTCTGGTTGGCCCCAGAGTGGGGTGGGAATGGAGATTTTGCAATATCCTTCCTCTGCCACACCCACCAAGCCACACCATGCCCACCAAGCCACGTCCACAGAACTGGTAGTAAAAAAAATTGGATTTCACCACTGCCCAACGGGTCGTGGTTTGTCTAGTTATTAACAATTACTAACTGATTAAAATTAAGATACGCAGAAAAGAAAGTAAACAAGGTTCAAGATACCGATTGCTCAGAAGAACAACTTGGTGCATTTTCGTCTTCTTTCTTATCTTTATTTAATACATAAAAATCTCAGTAATCTGGCAGCTAAATCTTTCTTCAGTGTTGGGGACAGAAATGTGTTTTCTGCTAGGCGTAGGGGATTTCCAAACATATCTCAGTTTCCCCAGCGTGTTGGTGTTTATTACACTCTAGCACTTGCTATTGGAAACTGCTCTCTGGTTTTAGCATTGGGCCTAAAACAAGGTTGTCTGTGAGGGGTCTGTGTGTGAGAGAGAGTGAGAGAGAGATAAAAGTGAGTCTTGGATCTGTCTTGAATGTAAATCCTTACAACAGTTAACTCAACTTGATATCTTCCAGCTGTGTTGTTCCTACAGCCCCAAAATTACCACCAACACAGCCAGCAGCTATGCCAGTTGAATATCTAGAATTTATGGTCCTAGAATCATAGAGCTGAAAGGAACTTAAACAGTTCAAGTCTAACATTTCAACTCCAAACCTTTGCTCAATGT
The DNA here is from genome assembly GCA_012654045.1 of Ptyas mucosa. Classification (NCBI taxonomy): domain Eukaryota; kingdom Metazoa; phylum Chordata; class Lepidosauria; order Squamata; family Colubridae; genus Ptyas; species Ptyas mucosa. The sequence goes on from WNWU01000030.1 coordinate 13,954,863, forward strand.
CCAATACAAATTAAAAGTACCCTAGTTGATAGCCAAATCTGTAGCCTTCACTGTCAGATATATATTGATGGTCGTGCTCATTCGGTTCTATGAGGAAGTTATTCGGTCAATACAGCTTCAGGTTCAAAAAGTTATTTTATTATTTACAAATATACAATAATGAACAGGGTGTCCTGTTGCATTTGTTACCCTAACTGTATGACTCAGATGTTGAGAGGAGCGAGAAGGTCACGTGTTGTTTTGCTGAGATAGATGGGAAGAAGCAGGGAAGATATCCAATTGATTTCTGGATAAGAGTCCAATAAGAGAGTTCATTGGCTGATACAGTCACATGTGATGTCTGTAAAGACTTAACCCCTTCTGGTCCCTGGTGCATCATACGTAGGCAATATCTGACAGACCCCTTCTATTGCCAAGTGTGATGGAACAGTGCTCAAGGATAATAATAAATACAAGTATAAGAAAAATAAATTATAAGTACAGTCCAACTGATTTGCAGTGGTTCCAATGTGTTTCAGAAGGTACAGGTTTAGTTAAGAAATCGGCAATTTGATCCTTGGTATCGCAATGAACAAATTCAACAAAACCCTTTTTAACTAGGTCTCTCACATTTTTATAACGTATATCAATATGGCGAGATCTGAAGCTGACATCATCCCTGACCGAAGAGGCTATGACGGACTTATTGTCCTCTTAGAAGCAATCTAGCATATATTTGAATCCAAATAAAGCCCAACACTTCTCTGGTTAATTGAATGCTCTGTTGATTTTCTTATTGTTAAATCATGCTGACCTTCTTCAGCATTGTATTCATTCAGGTACTATTTTGAATCTCAGTTTTTTTTCCCCTCAAGGTTAAACATATCCACTTGCTTTTTTTTTTATTAAAAGTTTTGGGGTTTTTATTTTTAAAATATACCCCAATACATGAACAGTTCGGCATCTGGGTATCATTCATTTTGGGACAAATGGCAATAATGATATTAATAATATTTGTTACATTAATCAAACTTATGAAATCCTTTTATTAATATACATGCTTGTTTTAAAATAGTTATTCAATATTTCAATGTTCCATTTTAATTCCAATCACAATATTATTTCATCTTACATAGTAATGCCATCTTTCAATCTCTAATCTTTCCCTCTAATTATTGCTTTTATTCTATTGTATTAAAAAATATGTGTGCTAATATTCCCCTTATTTCTTAATTCTACCTCTATTCTGGCTTCTAGTCAGGCCATCATTGCTGATCCTAATTTTGATACACATGTTTATATTAAGATATAGTGCTTTATTCTTTAATTATTCAATGCTTCAATGCACCATTCTAGTGCCAATCATCATATTATTTAAACAGACTTAATAATATAATCTTTTGACATCTAATCTTTCCAATTAGCTATTACTTTCTATAAGGCTGTGTATTCTTATTTCTACCTCTATTCTAGTTTTTAATCAGGCCATCATTATACAAAAAAGGAGAAAATATTTCCTTTCTACCCATCATCTCTTGCCTGTTTTAATACTTCCATTCTTATTCGCTTTTTGACTTGCCTCTCATACTCCTCTCTTGAACCCTTATCTCTATCTACATCTCTGTCTTCACTATTCAGTCTAAACATTTCTTTCATCTCTATCCTCCTATGCTGCCTGGCTTCCAGAGTATCCACTCAGGCCCCTATCTCCCTTTCAAAAGTATCTTCCTACTTATCCAATTCTATTTTTAAATCTCTCAAAGTATTTTCCCTTTGGTTTATTTCATCAGTCATTGTTATATTTATTATCTTCTCCTTCTCATCTTCTTGCTATATTTTCTGGTTTTTCTATTCTGTCTTTTCCTCCATTTTTTCTGTTGACTCCTCTCTTTCCTGGACTTTTTAGTCTTCATTCATTATTAGTTGCAGGGTATTTTCCCTTTTCCCATTTATGCCATGCAATAGGTTCTTTATCTCCCTCTAATTATTCGCCATAGTGTCCTTAATGCTTTGGAACATTAACCCCATTTCTTTTGAGATTTCCCTTATTTCCTCCTGATGAAGCATCTTGTCTTATTTTAGTAAGTTCCACTTTTACTCAATAGTCCAAATACGATATATTCAAGCCTAATGTTGTTCCTCAGAAAGTACAATAGTCATAATCTTTATATTCCAAGCTTATTCAATAAGTTCCATTTAAATAGTCCAGGAAGCTTTCCCAACATCAAAAGTCACTTTACTTTATGCAAGAGTCGTCCTTATTCCCACAGTTGAATCTCCAGTAATCTTAAAGTAAATAATTATAGAACAAGAAGTATCGCCACAGTCCTTTAGATGGGTCTTCTTTATTTCTCTTATCATAAACTTTCTCAGGCTTGTAGGGGTATGGTATATTTTCCATTCATCAGGAGATGGCATCCTCAGTTTAGGTTTCAGCACTGTTTCAAATGTAACAAGTTATTTAATTCAATTTTAATTCAATTTATAGTAGCAAAGTCAGTTATTCAAGTAGTTAGTTCCAGCTAACTGGAACCTGTTTGGAAATGCCTTTCCAAAACAATGCCTACCCAGTTTGAAAGTCCAATTTTCTATGTTTTAAAAAGTCTTTAGTTTTTCTCCCCTTAGTTCCTTTCTTTTGGGTCTAGAGTTTTTCTCTGTGTAATTGTTCATCGCTTTAACAAATAGTTCAGAGAGTCTATTTTCCTGGATTTTCTCTCTCTTTTTTCTTTTTAAAGTTAGGGCCTAAGTAAAAAAGGAATCTTCTCACCCAGCTCCAGTCACTGTCCATCTACACTGCTCCTGCACTTTCTTTGTTGCCTTGGCTGCCCAGCTTCATCTTCATTAATGGATAAGAGGGAAAAAGCCCTGAGTCGAGCAGAAGAGTTGCAGCTCTCCGCAATCTGCAGGGCACCCCTCTTTTCTTCACTACCTCTACAGGGTGGCTTTAGCTCCTTTTGGAGCCCTTCAACTGGGAGAACTCGGCGCAGGAGCACAAAGACCCACTCCTCACAACCGATCTTGCCATGACATCAGCCGGATGTCCTATACCCAGTTGCTTTTATTGATGTCAACAGGAATTAGTTTCTGGTCTCTAATGATCTTTTATTCATCTTTTATTAATATTTTATTTTTTCTGAATCTTTCTTGAAGTGTGGCAACCAGAATTATACATAGTACTTGTATTATGGGTGAGATCTAGCCAAGGCAGAAGAATGTGGAATAATTATTCTTTAGGATTTAGAAATTACACTTTGATGATGCAGCTTAAAATTGCATTTTCTTGGTGGGTTTTTTTGTTTGTTTGTTCTTTTTGCAGTTGTATCATTCTTCTGACACATTTTCAGTTTGCTATGAACTACTGTCCTAAGATCTTTTTCAGAAATGCTGTCATCAAGGGACATGTCGTGCATCCTAAATTTGATTTCTATTTCCCAAGTGAAGTGTTTTGTTCTATTTTCCTCTATTATATTTCATTCTGGATTTTTCCCCCCTCCCAATCTATTTCTATAAAGTTGTTCTGGATTTTATTTCTGTCTTCTTTGGCTTTAGCTACCCTACCCAATTTTGTGTCTTTTCTGTACATTCTCTTCCTCTGTTCATTCAAAATCATCAATCAAACCGTGAAAAGTGCAGGACCCAGGGCTGAACCTTGTGACAACCCACACAACTCCAATTTGATGATGAACCATGAGGAGCACTCCTTTAGTACAATTTTAAAACCGCCTACTTAAATTGTCATGCCACATTTTTTGAAGCAGCGAGTACACATATGTTTTGGTTCCTTGTAAAAATGAGTCACTAGGATTCTTCCCTTTGTCTCCTTGCTGGGCACAATTGCATCCCTTCTGCTCTTCTAGGATTTAATATCCTGTATCCTGTTCTCCAAGGTCTCCTTTTCTGCAGGGATTGTCTATATATAAAAGGCAATCTGCCTCAAACTATTTCTGAATTCCATTGGGTCAGATTGTCTTTTATGTCTCGTGTCCTGTCATCATTCTTGTCTGCTGGGCTTCCTCCTGTATTTGATTTCCATATTTATGTTGTGTGGATTCCTCTCTCAGCTCCCATTATAGCATCTGCCTTGTCTGAGAATACTTTTTCATCCTCTTTTATAAGATGAAGTAGTACCTGTATATATGAGGTTCTTTTTTGGACAGGAACAGAAATACACCAGAAACATTTCAGATCATAAGTTTTAATCTGTTCATTTTCAACATTATATCTTCAGGCATCACCCATTGAGGTTTTTTTCTTCTTCTTGCTCCTTGGATCCCTGGTTAGCTATCTACAAATTCAGTTAAGATTTCCTAAATACTCTCCATTAAACTCCATTCAGACATTTATGGGATTTAGATGAGGGAATAGAAGGGGTTCTCAAATTTGATGAGAATCCCTTCTATTCCCTCATCTAAATCCCATAAATGTCTGAATGGAGTTTAATGGAGATGACACTCAACTGGCAGGAATAGCCAATAATCCAGAAGACAAGCTCAGGATCCAAAAAGAACTTGACAAACTTGAACAATGGGTCCTATCCAACAAAATGAATGTTAATGTGGAGAAAAGGAGCCTTGGTGGAGCAGCGGACTAAAGCGCTGTTAAATAGCACTTAGCTGCCAGCTGCCTACAATTACTGCGAGTTCAAATCTCACCAGGCTCAAGGTTGACTCAGCCTTCCATCCTTCCGAGGTAGATAAAATGAGGACCCGGATTGTGGGGGCAATAAGCTGACTTTGTATAAAAAAGAACACTGCTTAGGGGCCCCCGAAAGCCTTGCTAAACAGGTATATACAAAAGTATGAAGGCTATTGCTTAACGCATTGTAAGCCGCCCTGAGTCTCCAGAGAAGGGCGATATATAAATCAAACCAATAAACAATAATAAAAGCAAAGTTTTACATTTAGGCAGGCAAAATCAAAGTTATAAGTACAGATTAGGCAAGAAAATAGTAACTGTGAGAGGGACTTTGGACTCCTAGTGGATGATCACTTCAATATGAGCCAGCAGTGTGTGGCAGCAGTCAAAAAAAGCTAATATAATCCTGGGTTGTATAAAGAGAGGCATACAATCAAAATCACATGAAGTATTAGTATCATTTTATAAAGCCTTAATAAGACCATACCTGGTCTTTCTGTCACCACACTACAAAAAAGGATATTGAGACTTTGGAAAAAGTACAGAGAAGAGCAACTAAGATGATTAAAGGCCTGGAAACTAAAACATATGAATAACAGTTCCAGGATTTGGGTTTGGCTAGTCTAGAGAAAAGAAGAACTAGGATGCAATATTCCAATATTTGAAAGGCTGCCACAAACAAGAGGGTGTCGAATTATTCTCCAAAGCACCAGAGGGTGGGACAAGAAACAATGGTTGGAAACTAATCAAGCTAGCATTCTTAACTGGAAGGAAGGTATCAAATGGGTTAGGCTTTATTAAATGAAACAAACTTGGTTTTAATTTAACATGCGACATGTATTATTTTTTTTTTAATTGAAAAAGTTTTAACAATACAAATTTTTTCCCCCTTTTTCCCCCCCCCTCCCTAGCCATAAATGTAGAATACATATAAAAAGAATATATAAATCCTTCCCATCCCCACCCTAACCCTCCCCCTCCTCCCTCTTCCCTCCCCCCCTTGACTTCCATTATATGCAATATTAATATTCCCAAACAATATATATGTTATTCAAACTTCCAAATCTTTTTTCCTATATTTACTAACATATTAACATAGTCATCTCAGCTAAAAGCGATATAATATTTTCTAGTCTGATACTTATTCTGTACATACTCAATCCATAATTTCCATTCCTGTATATACTTCTCATGCATCTGATCCTTTAAAAAAGCTGAAACCTTTGCCATTTCTGCAAATCCAGCCATCTTCTGGGTCCATTCATCAACCGTCGGTAAAACATCACTCTTCCAATGTTGGGCAATCAATAACCTAGCTGCTGTCACCATATACAAAATCAATTTAGTTTCACCCAATGTAAAATCTTTAACTATACCCAATAAGAAAAATTGCGGAGAAAATTGTATTTTTTTCTTTAAAACATTTTGCATAACCCACCAGATTTTTATCCAAAAAGCCCTCACTTCCCTGCAAGTCCACCAAATGTGATAATATGTAGCATCTAAACAATCACATCTCCAACATTTTGGCTGCACATTAGGGTACATGCACGACAATTTCTTGGGGTCTAAATGCCATCTATAAAACATTTTATAAAAATTTTCTCGTAAGTTTTGTGACTGTGTAAATTTAACGTTCTGAACCCATATTTTTTCCCATGTTTCCAACATAACTGGTTGAGAGAAATTTTGTGCCCATTTAATCATACAATCTTTAACTAGCTCATTTTCTGAGTCTCTTTCTAACAAAACATTATAAACTCTCTTAATATGCATTGGACCTATCCGCTTCATCTGTTCAACCAATTCTACTTCATATTCCATTAAACCAGTTTGTTGATCTTCTTTCCATCTCATCTGTAATTGATTGTACTGCAACCAAGTCAACGATTTCCCTTCTTCCAACAGCATATCCAAAGTCTTCAATCGCCACCTGCCCTCTTCAAAGTAAAGTAACTCTTTATATAAAAACCCCCCGAGTGACTTAATATTTGTATTCCACATGGTATCAGCGAGATCCAGCCAAAACGGAATCTTATAATCCCAATTAGTTCGGTGCCTTCTCCAGACTCTCAGCAAGGCATTTCTAAGTAAATGACTGTTAAACACTTTATCCACTTTGGTATCATAAAATAAGTATGCATGCCAACCCCAAACCAGGTCATGGCTTTCTATATTCAACAAGTCAGTCTTAGTTTTCCCAAACCAATCACTTAATTGTATCAATGCAGTTGCTTCATAATATAATCGAAGGTTTGGGAGTTTAAGACCACCTCTCTCACGAGTATCTTGCATTATTTTCAGTTTGACTCTTGGTTTTTTATCATTCCAAATAAATTTGTTCAGTCCTTTTTGCCATTCTAGCAATGGTTTGTCTGATTTAAGCACCGGTATCATTTGAAATAAAAAGATCAGTCTAGGTAAAACATGCGACATGTATTTAGATGTTATGATTGTGAATTATAGTTTGTTTTAAAAATAATGAAGGCACAATATAAATAAAATTAAAAATTAATAAACAACACGTTGTGTAAACCAAATCAATAATGGTTATTCAGTGACTCAATAATACATGATGATGTACGGTAGCTTACCCAATAAATCATGACTAAATAATTTATATTGATTATGATTTATACAATAAACAATCCCTGATTAAACTGTTTGAACCTAAAAAGGTAAAGGTTCCCCTTGCACATATGTGCTAGTCGTTATCGACTCTAGGGGGCGATGCTCATCTCCATTTCACAGCCAAAGAGCCAGCGCTGTCTGAAGAGATCTCCGTGGTCATGTGGCCGGCATGACTAAACACCAAAGGCATACGGAATGCTGTTACCTTCCCACCAAAGGTGGTCCCTATTTTTCTCCTTGCATTTTTTACGTGCTTTCGAACTGCTAGGTTGGCAGAAGCTGGGACAAGTAACGGGAGCTCACCCCTAAGAATTTGAACTGCTGAATTGCTGACCTTTCGATCAACAAGCTCAACGTCTTAGCAGATGTCCTTTCTACTTTCCTTTGCATGTTACCTGAATATAAATGAACTTGCTATAGGTAGCCCTTGATTTACAATCACAAATTACCATTGCTAAGCAAGACAGTTGTTAAGTGAACTTTGCTCCATTTTACAACCTTTCTTGTCACAGTTGTTAAGTGAATCATGGCAGTTGTTACATTAGTAACAGGGTTGTTAAGTGAATCTGGCTTCCCAGTTGACTTTGCTTGTCAGAAGGTCGTAAAACGTGATCACATGACCCCAGGACACTGCAACTGTCATAAATACATGCGAGTTGTCAAGCGGCCAATTTTTGATCATGTGACCACCGGGATGCTGCAATGGTTGTAAATGTGAAAAGTGGTCCTAAGTAATTTTTTTTCAGTGCCATCGTAACTTTGAAGCAATCACTACCTGTACTGTGTGGTATTGAAAGATACTATTGCAGTTTTAGCCATTCAGCAATTGTATTTCACCTTTGCCTTTGTATTAATGTATTCATATTTTTAATGAGAATGTTTTATTATTATTTTCCTGTTTGTTTACATTCTTTGAGCTCCCTATCTCCTGGAAAAAAAACCTGATACCTCCCTTGTGTTTCCAAATGACCCTATTTTAACTGCATAGCCATTATTACAACCACTATGAGCATCTGAGGTTCAAGCATTTTCAATGTTTAATTTAATTTATTAAAATAAATTTAAAAGGAAAGAAAGAGGAGGAAGATTGATGATTGCAAAACTCCTACTCATGTCCAAAATGGTTGCCTCTGGCAAGTATTTCAGGCATTAAAGCACTTGTAGAGTAACTATAGATAACTATAGATGGTTTTATCTAAGGTTACAAATGGGAGTCACAAGAAGATGATTCATCCACAGAGAGGAATTTTGGTAAATCAACGTAGTTATTAAGAAAATTACTCCCACTCTGAAGGAAATGTGCTGTCATACCATCTAGTAGTTCACACACCTCCTTTCACAAAATGTTTAGCACAGAACTTAAGACTTGAACCGCATATATAGGGCAATTCTGCCCAAACACTAGTCAATCCCAAGATACAGTGAAGAATTTGCAACCCTGACGTAATGACGTGATCTCAACACCCTTCTAGTTTTGAAACAACTGATCATATAAAGAATGTCAGGCCTGGAAGCCATCTTTTTCGTTGGGTCTTCAGGCCTGCCACATTTACTACTGTGGGAAACTGGGAGGAGGGACTGTATGGAGCCAGGGTGATGCATAGTCATAATAACATTCCTTTCTCAGAAAGTCAAGGACATCTTGCCCTGCACCGGAACGGCTGGAACTGGGAGGCATCTCCAGTTGGGAAGGTGCTTGGATTGGACCATGTGATGGACATGTGGGTGCCGGGCAGGGACTTAAACTTTCTTTTGGGTGGGGAAAACCTGGAAGCTCTCAAATTCGGGTTTTCCCAGATGTGCCAATATGACATCTCTAATAAAATGGAACGTTGAAGAAACTCAAGCCTCGGAGTTTCTTTTCGTTGGGGGTGTTACTTGAAACTATCCATCAGCTGGGAATGAAAGTGGAATGCAAAATAAGATTTTATTTGTGGATATTTTATTCCATTTATTGCAAGCCATCTAGAATCACAAAAAGAGATGGCATGCAAATAATTATAAAGAAATGATAAAGAAATAAAGTATCACTGACTGTTAGTATTGTGCAGGTTGATGAGATTTAATATATTTCTATTTAAATTGCAGTAACTCATCTCTAAATTTATATTATGAAAACCTGTGTTTTCTTTTTCTTTTCACTATCTCAACAGATCGTGACCTATATATCTGTTGTACTTAGGGGCAAAAATAAATCTTAATTTTTTATTAATTTAGAATAGGAATCTCTATCGATTTCAAGTTCCTTTCTGCAATACTATTTAATGACCACTAGGATCAGAACAGAATAGAATAGAACAAAAAAGGAGTTGGAAGGGACCTTAGAGGTCTTCTAGTCCAAGAGTCTGCAACCTGTGGCTCTGGAGCCGCATGCGGCTCTTTCAGCCCTCAACTGCGGCTCTGTCGGCTGATCCCACCACTGGTTGGCCCCTCCCCTCCCAGTCACTCCTCACGTGACCTGAGAAGGTAATGGCAATGGCAGGGGATGGAGACTCACTCCATATTCCAGAGCGGGAGCAAAGCACCCCTGTACTTGCCTTTGCAGTACATTTGTGCTCAAGCTTTGGGCTTGGAGCTGTAAGCCACTTCAGGCTTAGAGCTATTGCCATGTCCTTGGCCTGCCTGCTGCTCTCACAGCACCTTGAGCAGCACAGTGAAATTTAGCATGCTTCCCAAAGGGGAAGACGGAGTCCCCTCCTCCTCCTGGAGCCCATTACTCATCCCTGGCAACAGCAGTGGAGTCAGAGAGACAGAGAGAGAGAGACAGAGAGAGACAGAGACAGAGAAAGACAGACAGACACAGAGAGACAGAGAGAGAGAGAGAGAGGGAGAGAGAGAGAGGGAGGGAGAGAAATAGAGAGAAACACAGAAACACAGAGAGAGGGACAGAGAGACAATGGTAGAGAGAGACAGACAGAGAGAGAAAGGTGAACAACACACCTGAGGCTGGATATGGCAAGAGGTGGCTGGGAGGGGAGGGGAGGGGTGAGGTGGATCTGGGCGTGGCAAATAATTTAACAACCGGTTCTCTGCCCTAATGACTGGCTGGGTAGGCGTGGCTGGGGGGGGTGTCACGTGAGTGAGTGATGTTGAGTTGGCCACGCCCACCCAGTCACACTGGTTGTTAAATTATTGGCTCCTGGTATTTTCTTTTCTGTGGGAAACAGGGTCAAATGGCTCTTTGAGTGTTTAAGGTTGCAGACCCCTATTCTAGTCCAACCCGCTGCTCAGGAAGAAAACCCTATACCATTTCAGACAAATGGTTGTCCAGTTTCTTCTTAAAAACTTCTAGTGTTGGAGCATTGACAACTTCTGGAAGCAAGTTGTTTCACGGATTAATTGTTCTAACTGTCAGGAAATTTCTCCTTAGGAGAAATTAGGGAAGTTACACTGATTACTGAATTCAGAATAAGCATTCAGGTTTGCTCTGTCCCATTAATTATTATATCCACTTCCCCTAGAGTTAATCGGTGTTTGAAATATAAAGTGCAAACCACCTTACTAAGATTTGGACCATGAAATGCAGTTTATAAATAGTATGGATAGATAATTAGATAGGCAGGTCGACAGACAAATGAAATTTATAAATAGTATGGATGGATAATTAGATAGACAGGTAGACAGACAGATGATAAGAAGCATTAATTCTCAGGAAAAATTGAGCTCTTGTGTGATTTTAGTTGGGATGACAAGAAAAACTCACTAGTTCAGATGATGATGTGTGAAACTTCACCATACAGAGGGGGGCTTTGAGATCAGGATATCTACTTAAACTGGAGATTGGAGTTTTAAGCAGAGATTTGTTTTATCCTGCTATCTGCGCTCCATTTAAGTTAGGCTAAATAACTTATTTGATGTATTTTTTAATTTAAAAGAAGTTATGAGAAAAAAGAAAATTTACCCATCCTAGATAGCAGAAGAAAATCAGTTTGATATAGTGGTTAAATGCACTAGACTAAAAACTGGGAGACCATGAGTTTTATTTCTACTTTAGGCATGAAGCTTGTTGGAGATATCTCTCTCTCCCCCCTCCCCCCCCTCTCCTTCTCCCTCTGCTTCTGCTTCTGCTTCTGCTTGTCCTGCTTGTCCTGCTTGTCCTGCTTGTCCTTCTCCTTCTCCCTCCCCCTCCACAAGGGAGGCAAGGGCAAATCACTTCCGAATATTTCCAAGAAAACTGCATGGACTTGTCCAAGTAGTCATCAGGAATCAAAATTGACTTGAGACACCCAATCCATGAAAAAAAATAGTAAAATAAAATCACATTATTTTTTTTAAAAAAGAGGAAGATGTACTCTATATACTACCTTGAATTCCTAAATGAAAATTGGGTTACAAATACATACATAAATATATGGATGAATATATGGTATCAGAGTGAAGGAAAACGTGGCACTTGATTTCCAATACAAAAAAACAAACAAACAAGGAGCTGTCAGGATCAAAGACCTTTCATATTGATGGATAAAGATCAATGGATGGAGATGTGCACGCGCAAACACACACAAACACACACACACACAATCCAGCATGATGACAGCAAAAACATCACAGCTGATTACAAGTGGGAGACGGCTGGACGGGCCTATTACACGCGCAAGGGCCAAATTGATTAATGGCATATAAAAGCAGAAATCTCTGTCATGGTAGTTTAATACTCTGACAATGTCAGCAGATGGCTGACGAAAGCTTAGTAAAATAAAATTTTAATTCTTTTAAAATTTTAAGTTCCGGAGCTCGCAGGATGTCTGCTTCTTTCTTTACTTTTATATATATAAGTAATGTGTGGTGTGGCCAACTGATGAGGACCAAGCAGTCCGAAATAGATCTATATTAGTCTCCCAATAGGCAGCAAAATGCTTGCTTGCTGTCTGAAAAAGCCTAGGATAATGGATGTGATTTCACTGAGCTATGGCTGCAAGTTGAGAAACTTGGTTTAAGTAGGAAATACCCAGTTGAAGAAAAATATACACACAAAAACCTACAACAAGAGAAGGAAGCAAACACACACACACACACACACACACACACACACGTATGCATGTATGTCATAGAGAAAATCTATGTGATTGCTAAGAGTCAACAACTTGGAACATGTGTGTGTGTGTCTGTGTGTGTTTTTGGGAATATTATCTGTCACAGTTTCTTGAGAAGAACAAGAATCTGGACACCATGACAACTTGATTACTTTGTGGCCTGGGATTATGAAGGTTGTTAAAATATGGAACAACATTGTGATTCTGTCTCTGTATTAGCAATCTTAAAGCGCATGATTACTTTGTCAATGGTGTGGGAAAAAAATGGATATCTTGGATTCTCAAACCATCGATTGTATTTAATCAAATTAGGTAATGTCAAGCCATTCCCAAATAAAGTTTCAATATATTTTGTGTTATTTTCCTGTTGAGAGAGAGGTTCGTTATCTTTTTACATTAGCCAGATGAACAATACTCTGGATCTGAACAATTTAAAATGAATATGGGATTTTCTTCAAATATTTAATAGCCTTTATAATAATAAGCCAATTGGCATTCTACATGATCTACTTATTTATGATTTTTTTTCTCCTTTGGGTTTTAAATATATTATGTATGCCAGTTACAGAATGTTATCAAAGTCAGACATGAATTATATAAAACTTGGCACTGTTCCAATATGGTTAAATTTGGCACATGGGTCACATTAACTGGTGCTTGCATATCTCCTTGCAACTAGGTTATAAAATATTAAACAACCTCTAATAAGAAAATGACTTTAAGCAAAGAAAGTAAAATGAAGATGTGTAGAAAGCAATCCTAGGTGCAATAAAAACTTGTTCTGGCCTTTAAGGAAACCCTTGCTAAATTTGTAAGATAAGTATATGGGATCTGTCCAATGCACACACCAATTCAAAAAAAAAAAAGTGGGACTGGTCATTGATAACAAGATTCTTTTTAAAATATGAAGATTAAAAGGGTTAGGGCTATCTGAGAACTGGTAGAAGGTGTATGAGAAACTGCTTGGGTCCACCTATTATCCTTCTTCAATTGAACTTAGGGCATCAGCAGTTCTGCGATTCGAATCCCTAATACAGGTCTCCTGCGTGAGCAGGGGGTTGGACTAGATGACCTCCAAGGTCCCTTCTAACTCTATTACTGTGCAAAACAAATTTATATTTCAGCTGGAGACAACCAAAAAGTTTTTGATGGTCAAAAATGAAAAAGTGTTGATGGCAATGGTTTTTTTTATAGCAACAAAATGGAGTTACTATATATCTGATTATGTATTCAAAAATACCAAATAGTAGATGCGGTGGCTCAGTGGGTAAGATGCTGAGCTTGTCGATCGAAAGGTGGGCAGTTCAGTGGTTCGAATCCCTAGTGCCACGTAATGGGGTGAGCTCCCATTACCTGTCCCAGCTTCTGACAACCTAGCAGTTCGAAAGCACATAAAAAATGCAAGTAGAAAAATAGGGACCATCTTTGGTGGGAAGGTAACAGCGTTCCGTGCACCTTTGGTGTTTAGTCATGCCGGCCACATGACCACGGAGACGTCTTCGGACAGCGCTGGCTCTTCGGCTTTGAAACTGAGATGAGCATTGTCCCCTAGAGTCGGGAACGACTAACATATATGTGCGAGGGGAACCTTTACCTTCACCTTTTATGAGATTGAGTTAGAAAGTTTCACTGATAACCTTCAAAAAATTGAACCATCCAGTCTTCTGACTTCCCGTCTACATTAACATTATAAAATAAGCAAAAGGGAGAGAGAGAAGAGAGGGGGGGAGGGGGGAGAGAGAGAGAGAGATTTTCATGAGACATAATATTGTGTTTAGGATTGCAGACAAATGATGCTCTGAAAAACAGGTTGGGTGCTTTTTAAAAATTACTAGCAGGCAGAGAGAAGCTTATCTGAACCACAGATAAGAAAAGACTCAACCCTTCAAAAGACTACTAATACCCAGTGGTGGGATTCAAGTAATTTAACAACCGGTTCTGTGCCCTAATGATTTCTTCCAACAACCAGTTTGCCAAACTGCTCAGAAAGTTAACAACCGGTTCTCCCAAAATGGTGCGAACCGGCTGAATCCCACCACTGCTAATACCCCACCATTAGAAACAACTCTTATACAGTAGTTATTCATAAAATGGAGCCAGACAAGATAGAAGATTTATAAAGTTCAGAGCCTTGATCCTAAAATTCCCATTTTTTCAAAGTTTTATTGTATTAGATTTTATCCTGTGTTTATTACTTTATAATAAAATAATTTGAAGGGGTGAACATTTAATTTTTTTAATTTTATTAGATTTTATCCTGTGTTTATTGCTTTATAATAAAATAATTCAAGGTGGTTATGGATACTCCTTCCTCCTCCTATTTTCCTCACAACAACAACCTTGTGAGGTGGGTAGGGCTGAGAGAAAGTGATTGGGCCAAAGTTGGCTGGCTCTCATGCCTAAAACAGGACTAGAACTCATAGTTTCCTGATTTCTAGTCCAGCATCCTAACCACTAAACCAACTGGCTCTCAGTCCTCTCATTCCCACTGCTGAGTAATTGAATAAGAAAAAGGACTATGCTTTGATGTCACCCCAAAAGGAGAATGAATCTCCTAGATGACCGCTGCAAAAATAGCTTTTCTTTGTTCATTATACGACCTATTCAAATGAAATCCATAGAAAATGAATTATTTTATTGCAACATTAACACAAAGAAACCTCAATTTATTTCTTACTTAACTTGATAAGGAGAAAGAATTCCAATTGGATGGATCCAATTGGATTTAAACTAGATGAAGTATTAAAATGTTAGTAGTAACCTTCTGCACATACTATTTTTCTAAGACACGTAAATGACTTCTGCTTACTAATAGATGCATTAAATTCTTTGGTATTGGTTTAGTAGTCCAGTTAGGTTTCATTTGCCAAGATATATTGGATTGTAATTTCTATCATACCCAGCATTCTTTGCAGATACTAATCGGGTATGAAATTATTTATAATCTTCTGAAAATATTATTCTTCTTTACATCCTCTCTTACCATTTTGGGTGTCGAGGCCACATAGAGAGCAATTTCTCTCACCAGCATGAGCTCTTTCTCTGTACATGTTGAAAGACATCATATGCAGGAAGCGTATGTGAGATGGATTGTTCTTCTCCAACTTCACATGGTCTGGTCTGAAAGACAACAACACAGTAAACTGTCCTGACTGAAGCTATTCTTGAGCCTGAACCTCCCAAGTATCTTGTCTAGCAATTTAACTACAATTTCACACTGGTTCTTTGTATTATATTTATCCATAATGAATGCTAGTAAATTCATTTTATTTCCTGAGAATTAATTATCCTGCTTGATATAAATTATGTAGTACAGGGCTGTCAAACGTGCGGCCTGCGGGCCAGATGCATCACGCTCTGGCCGCGCCCTGTTTAGCAAAGGGAAAAAAAGTTGCGATACATCACATGATGACACAGTGACGACATGAGTTTGCCACCCCTGATGCAGTACATGGATGCCTGAGCCCCATAGGCAAGCATACATACAGCAAGGGTTACTGGCTTGTTTGACAGTGTTGAGTTTTCTCTTGCTATCTATTTTCTGAAATATGATGAGGATTGAATAGCATTCTCCACTTTTATTTATTTTTTTACTGATTTAATTCCTGTTGCTTCCTGGAGTTCTCTGTCCCCATTTACTTTAAGAGTTTACTATGAGGTTTAGGAAATAAAATGCAACTTGGGTCATTAGTCATAGATTAAACTCCTCTGTATTCCTCCAGCACATTGTCCCTCTTTCTCTATTCTTGAGTTCTAAGGAAACAAAACTATCTACCATCTTAATTTCTTCTTACTCAACTCTAAGTTCACCAGTCTTGCCAGCTGAATTATCATTGTCATTGTAATATTTAACATTTAAGACAGGGGTGGGTTCTATTTACCTTTACTAAGAATTTTAGTAAATGCACAAAAGCATTTTCATGACGTCAGGGTCAGTGGGCGGGGCCTCCTGCCGGTTTTACTACCGGTGCGAACCAGGGGCAACCCACCACTGATTTAAGACAAATATTTCACTTGTCTTGTTGACTTTCATAATTCTTAGTTTACTTTCAGCTAACAATATGGTGTCACCGGCTCCCAGTTTTGATCCCAGATGTCACTATTTACTATCCGTCCATTCTTAAAATAGATTCACTTTGCATTTTAAGCAGATACAAAGACGTTTTATTTCCTTCCCTGTTGTACATCAGTTTTTCTCCATGTTCAGTTCTTTCAGTTGTTTTTTATTCATTGCAAAGATTCCTCAAATTAATAATCAGTTTAGAATCAAGTGATTTCCTCAATCTGGACTGATTTATAACCAATAAAACAAAGGCAATCCTCTTTTATTTATTCTTCCATTCTCTCTGTTTCCATTGTATATTACATATTTGATCTCCTTATCCTGTGCCTTTTCTGAAAGCTACCTATTAATTTGACATTTGTCTCTCTCTGCATATGAATTCTTCATTGTAAATTATTCAGCGAAAGTTTGCTTGTGTGATGAGTTAATGAAATGGTTCAGTAACTTGCACATTCTGTTCTATTTCCAATATAAATATTGAAATAATATACATAAATATTTTAGGACACTCTAGGTCATATGATCTTGTTCTATATTTATTGATATAGTGCTGTTAGCACTCTAAATGACTTTTCTTCTGAAGAATTGGAAAGGGCATTGTGTCCAAGAGATTTCTGATCAATAGGACAATGACAAGCAAAAGATAAGTAGAAAAGTCTTCATACATTGCCCCTACTCTCTTACCTGACCTATTGTTAGTTAAATTAGTCTAGGATAACTTTTTTTCTTGTGCTTCTGCCTCATCATGTAATGCTATGTATTTCTTAATCATTCTAACTTTTATGGCAATGAATGTCTGCTAGCATTTATTGACAGCAGGGCTAAACGGGTGTTCTGATCTAAACCAATTGATTATATATGCATTTTATTTAATTTTAAATGGAAACTGCTGATACTTAATTATTCGGTATTCTTTTGGCACGTTGCAGATGCTCAGGAGCATATTGTCTAAGAAGGGTTCTACAACATATATCTGTTTACATGTTCAGTGGGAATTTCATTTGAACCTGGATTTTTCCTATTTGACAGCCTATTGCTATCTTACCTCAATTTCTAGAAAGGAAATGCAAAGACATTTTGGTAAAAAAAAATCAACAAATGAAGGAATATAGTAAGAGGAGGGAAATATTCAGAACTTGACATGAAGAGTCAAGTTCTGAATATTTCCCCCCCTCTTATTATATTCCTTCATTTGTTGACTTTTTTAAAATACCAAAATGTCTTCATGTTTTCTAGTTTGACACTGGAACTCTGCATTTAGTTGTTGTATGTTCTTATTGCTCAAAGCTTTCACTCTCTGTATTTCTTGGTTATTTTGACAGATTGTTTTGAAAGTTGCTTGGATCTTTTTCTTTCTGACATTTTGGTGTTTTTTTTTTCCTCTTTGATTTTTGCACGTCTCTTATCTTTTACCAGAGCTCCTGAAGTGCTTATTTACATAACTTCAACAAATTGGATTTCTTACACGAAAATTCATATCTGGACTTCTCCTGACTTACGCTTCTTTTCTCTTGTCTATCTGATTCCATTGTTGTTCATCTAATGTCAATTCTCCATTGTATGTGTAAAGGATATGTTTATGCTACATAAAGCGTCAGTGTGAGGGAGTGAAGCTAGGTTTGCTGTCTGCTCTTTTCAAAAATAGCTGCAGTCAGTTGCAGACACATACTTTCCTCAGTCTTCATTCATTCCCTCAGAACGGTATTCACAGGCATTCAAGATGGTGTTCCAACTGCCTGGCTAACTGAGCCCACATCCTGATGTTTTCAAGGATGTGCTGACATCCGGAGGCAGCTCACCCACCCTGACCCCCACCACAAACTCCTTATTTTGAGCTTACAAAATCAAATCCTAAAACACGGTGTGTAGCAGGAGTGGGTTCTACTTATCTTTACTACCGGTTCGCAACGCGGCCGTGCAGGCGCACTCGCTTCGCTCACGCGCTCTTCTGGGCACGTGCAGAAGCGTTCTGATGACGTTGGGGTCGGTGGGCGGAGCCTCCCTCCGGTTTTACTAACGGTTCTATAGAACCAGTCCAAACCGGGGCAACCCACCACTGGTATGTAGCAAGAAAAGTGAAAGCAAATGGTCTACAGATGAGGAAGCGGAGACAACTTCTGAAGATTGTCAGGTATTACAAGCAGGCAAGTGGACTTGCATTCAACAGTGAATAAAATCTGTATGGTGGAAGTCCTGCCTGGAGCTCAGTAGCAACTAGAAGAGGAACATTGAAGCAGCACCTCCTCTAAACTAATGTAAGAACATTTGGAGAAAGACTTTAAAGATTATATGCTACTTTAAAGACTTTGAGATTTTTGTTTGTATCAACAGCTTCAGTATAAAAGACTGAGTATTAAAGACATATTTACATGGCAACATCACCTAGATTTTGATCCAGAGCAGTAGCCTATTGTTGGTGAAGATGTGTGTTACTGTTCTATTTATAGAACAGGGCAGGTAAGGATGGAAGCAAGACAGGGTTAGCTGAGTAACAAGCGTTTATTGCTAACAGTGGACATGCGAGAGAGCCGGCTTTTTTCCTTTTGACAGCTCTTATATAGCTGAACTGTCAAGCGGCTGGCCAATCAGGAGACAATTATTTCCCGCCATCTATTTGCTAGCAGGGCAGCCAATCCGGAGCGCTTCCGTCTCCTTGTGTTGCCGAGTTGAACGTAGCAGTTACGATAAAGTATTTTGTACAGATTTGCAACTCTGTGGTACTTCCAGTTTTTTGGGAGCAAAGAATTCCCCCAGTTAGCAATCAACAAAAATACCACATTGAAAAAACTCCTATTTCCTAAATTGTTGCATGTACCCAATCCAAATCTCTCTGCACTTCTTCCATTTCTCCAAGTTTTGTATCCCAAGCATCCGTTAGTTGTACAATATCCTGTCTTGATGGTTCATCTACTGGCTATTACATTGGACCACAGAATTTCTCAGTTGTTTTCCTCACTGGCACATCATTTTCTAACGAATGAAACTCTACTTGAAAAGCTGCATGGATCATTTTAAAAGGCAAGTCTTATTAGGTTTGATCAATGTTTAGATTACTTCATATACATTTGTTCAATTTCCCTCAAAAGAAAGATTGCAGGGATGATCTAACTGGTCAAATTTGTTTTTTTCTAACTCATAGGCAGATGTTTGAATAAAAAATAACACCAAAAGCTTGAATTCTGTCTTTCAGTTTCAGAAAATTATGAGAATGTAGACAGTTTTCTCTCAATGAACTCCAATGAACTCTGTCTTGCTAGTTTTGTACGAAACCTGGAGATAGTTGATTATGGGCTGACAAATTACAAGTCCTTGACTTACTACCATTTGTTTAGTGACTGTTGTGATGATGCTGAATAAAGTGACTTATGACCAGTCCTTAAAGCCATCACAGGATTCCCACAGTCATGTGATCATAATTTGGGTACTTAGCAGCCAGCATGTATCTACAGATGTTGCAACATCCCAGGTCACATGATCACCATTTGCAACCATCCCAGCCAGCTTCTGAATAAGCAAAGTCAATGGAGAAAGTCAGATTCACATAACAACCATGGCAGCCACCTAATAGCAATAGCACTTAGACTTATATACAGCTTCATAGTGCTTTACAGCTCACTCTAAGGGGTTTACAGAGTCAGCCTATTGCCTCCCCAACAATCTGGGTCCTCGTTTTACCAACCTCAGAAGAATGGAAGGCTGAGTCAACCTTGAGCCTGGCGAGATTCGAACTGCCAAATTGCAGGCAGCTGGCAGTCTGCAGAAGTAGCCTGTAGTGCTTCATTCTAACCACTGCACCCTGGCAGCTCATAATGACTGTGAGATTCACTTAACTGTTGCAGCAAAAAAGTTGTAAAATTAACAACCACATTGCTTAGCAACAAAAGTTTTGGTCTCGATTGTGGTCATAAGTTGAGGAGTGCCTATAACTTCAAAAAATAGTAAAGTAAGATAACAAAATGATAATGTCTGGCTTAACTCTTTATCCGATACTAAAATAGAGAGAAATAATAAAGTTCATAAAATTATACTTTTATTATATTTCAGGTTATGGTAAGTAATACAATGTTAAATATTGCATATGTGATATTCACAAAATGATATACCGTATATACTCGAATATAAGCCGAGTTTTTCAGCACGTTTTTCAGGCGGAAAAAAGCCCCCTCGGCTTATATTCGAGTCACGGAAAAAAATGCCTTTTTCCCTGCAACCGTTTTGGCTCCCGGGGTTACAGAGAGGCTTGCTAAAACCAAAATGGGGTGTGTGGGGGGGTGCGGCACCCCTCCCCCACACCTCTTTTTGGCTTTAGGGGTTGCAGGGAGGCAGGGGTGAAACGCTCCCGGCTCGGGCGAGTAGGTAGCGGAGATTGAGGCGAGTTTGCCTACTAGTAGCAATTGGTGGCTGGCCACGCCCCCGAACCGGGCCACGTGGAAGGCAGGCAAGCTTCGCAGGGCTGCAGGGAAGGGAGCTTCCCAGCGGGCCCTCCTCCTCTCCCAGGTGACAGCCAGGGCTTCGCCGCCTCCTCTTTTCCTCAGAGGGGCAGCGTCTGCCTCCAACGTCTTGTGGAGGGAAGGACATACATAAACACACACGCCCCTGTTGCCCCCCCCCATTACTTTTGCTGTCGGCTTAAAGTCAATCTTGAAGAGCTGGAAGACATTTCCTTACATCTCCACCAAACTCATTGTTGGGAGCGTCAGTGAACTAAGGAAACGTGTTCTTACACCTTCTCCTCTCCATTCCCATTCCCCCTACCCTGTTTTTCCATTTCTGTGCCTGGATTCTGCTAATTACACCCTCTCCTCCCCATTCTCATTCCTCCCCCCCCCCCCCCCC
>WNWU01000030.1:13981125-14081638 GCA_012654045.1 Ptyas mucosa
TGGTCTACCCATTATTTTTGCAGGCACTGATCTACTCATGTATTTTTGCTGGCAATGATCTACTCATACATTTTTGCAGGCACTGTTCTACCCATTTGTTTTCTTTTAATACTGATCAGCTGTAGGGTGGCCCTTTGAAGCCCTGCAGCAAGAGTTTAAACAGTTTTTTTCCCTCTAGCTGATCAGCTGGGACTCAGGAGGCAGCAATAGATTAGGGGTGGGGCCAAATAAAAGGTAAGAATAACGCGGGGGGTGGGAGGGGGGCACAGGGGGGGCAGGGGGGGAGAACCAGTTTGGTGACGTCATATTATCACCGCTACCAGCTTGGGAGAATCGGGCCGAACCGGGAGAAACCCACCACTGAATGGACCACTGTAGTACTAGGCTACTGAAAACTGAGAGAGGCAACAGGAAACTGGGTGCAGAGGTGGTACATACATCCACGAATAAGGGGATGCTGCCTTTTGCCTTAAAAAAAAGGTGTTGGTGTTCCTTTTCCTCAAGAAGCTGTTGATTGACCCAGCAGTTCTAGGTAATTATTTTGCTTGGGGTTT
This sequence comes from Ptyas mucosa, assembly GCA_012654045.1. Taxonomy (NCBI): domain Eukaryota; kingdom Metazoa; phylum Chordata; class Lepidosauria; order Squamata; family Colubridae; genus Ptyas; species Ptyas mucosa. The sequence goes on from WNWU01000030.1 coordinate 13,981,680, forward strand.
GCTCATCTTGACTCCTTTAAATACATTCCTGCTTTTCTGTCAGGATTCATGCTTGGGTATGGAACTGAACCTACATTGGTCACCCTTTGGTGAGATTAGGATAGGAGAAGTGAAATTCTCCTGTTCATGCTTGGTTTCTTCACAGTTTTTGATAACTAACCTATATGAGGGATTTGAACCACCGACCTTTCTGATTGACATGCTCAGCGCCTTAGCCACTTAGCCACTTAGGGAGCTACCAGATTGGAGAGGGCTAACTTTCCAAAGCAAACTTAGAAATAGGATTAAATACTTTGATGTATGAATAAATAATTCAGGGTACTGGGGAAAAGTGACCATCACAATTGATGTTCAGTCTTCTTCTGAGATATAAAATTTTAATGTAGCCGAAAAGAGCAATCGAATCATATTCGTGGGTTTTGCATTGCCAGGCTTCAAAAACCTGCTTGGTTAATAATAATACTGAGAATTAAGATATAAAATGATACATTTGATTTTTTATAAACTCTTGCCTGTCTCTAGACAGTATAAATGATATACACACTACACACCCCATACAAAGGCCCTCACTGTTTATTCCTAGATAAATGTGCAAAGGATTGCAAATTGTAGTCAAGAAGTTAAGCAGACTTAACCTTGTTGTTTCTCAGTGGATTGTGATAGTTTGGATAAAAAATGGAGGGTACCTTTTCTATTGTTTCAGCTATCTGTGGTAAAAAACATTTTGTTATTTTATTTATTTTATTTTATTATTATTTTGGATCAAAAATGGAGGGTGCCTTTTTTATAGTTACAACTATCTGGTAAAAAACAACAACAACTCCAACACTTCAGAAAACCAATTATTTGTTTTCTATTTGAAGAAATACTTTATTGTTGCGCTACAATTAAATTAAAGTTAAAAATAGGAAATTACTTTATCTGAACTGATAGTCCATTCCTACTCTTTCAAAATGTTACCATCTCATTCCAATTTCTTTCTGCTTTGTGCATAAACAAGCATATTAGGCAGACATAGGGGTTTTGTTTTGATGCGAACATCCATGAATTCCAAATGAAACAATGATTTTAAAAAATAATAAACACTTATAGAATTAATGAGAAAGTCAGGGGTTTTTTTTTCCCCCAGTTTATTTATTGGGACAAGTCAGAACCAGCCTCAACATTAAAAGAGCAATACAGTATGTGGCCCTTTGGATTTGTTAGAAAAAGGCAGCATATTTTTTCTGAATGCATTAATTTCTGTCTTTATTATTGTTAGGGAGAGAGATTGTTTTTACCCTTTCTGGGAAAATGACATGGATGCTTCGAGGGGACAATGCACTTTAACTAGGATGAGTCATAGAAACATAGACTCATGGAATCATAGGGCTGGAAGGGATCTTGGAGGTCTTCTAGTCCAACTCTCTAGTCCAAGGCAAGAGTTATTATACTTTCCTGGACAAATGTTGTCCAATCTTGAATGAGTGAAGTCTACCATTTGTTGCTCCCATTTTAGTCAATCCATGAATCGGATGACTCTTTATGCAATGAATGATGTTGCTATTATGAATTAGCAGCAGCATCCTATGCATGCTTACTTAATTCATCTGTATTTGAATTACTCCCAAATAAATATGATATATTTTATTTATTGGTTCGATGTATTTATTTATTAGTTTGATTTATATGCCACCCTTCTCCGGAGACTCAGGGCGGCTTACAATGCGTTAAGCAATAACCTTCATACTTTTGTATATACCTGCTTAATAGGGCTTTTGCCCCCCCCCCCATGTGGTGTTCTTTTTTATACAAAGTCAGCTTATTGCCCCCATAATCTGGGTCCTCATTTTACCTACCTCAAAAGGATGGAAGGCTGAGTCAACCTTGAGCCTGGTGAGATTCGAACTTGCAGCTAGCTGGTGCTAGTTAACAGCACTTTAGTCTCCTGCGCCACCAAGGCTCTTGCTATTTATCAACAACCCCCTCGACTGTTTACATAGGACAAATTAGTCAACCGTATTGTAAAATCCCCAAATGGGCACAACATCTGAAAAGGCAATGTAGCAAAAGCATCAGGGAAACATTCAACTCTCCATACAATTCTATCTCTATCTTTTTGATGATCTTGCTTGAACAAAGGGTTTCCAAAGACCAATTCAGAATAGCCAAAGAGATCTAAAGAGCTTCTCTTTATCTTTCCTATGTCTTAAACACAGACAGGGGAGTTTATTGCACTGGTCTGATTCCCACCTTGCTAAGCCAAAATGTGATGAGTTAGTTTTCAGTTTAGCATAAGTTAGGCCATTTCCTCACTAGTGATTTATAGAACTTTTCCACAAGGCTAGATTAATATGCTTTTCTCCTGCCCTTCAACTAGAAGGAAAAATAACAAAATAAATTACAATGTCCTTCACAGCTTATTTGTACAGCACCCCACACTGAGACTGGGCAGTGTTGCTAGCCTCACACAATTTAATGTAGAACAGTTTCTGGACAGTGATTGGTGGATTCACTGCCATCCTTTCTTTTCTTATCTGAAGTCATTCACTTGCAGAAAAATAACCCACAATTGCTTTCCTAAACATATAATAAATTGTTGAAGAGTCAAGCTTTGGTTTGTATTATGAACTGCATGTTTCCTCCCAGGAGATCGATGGTCCCATGAAACAATTTCATAGATTCTGACAATCTAGAAGTTGTCCTGATCTCTGCAGGTTAGTATTAAAGAAAAAGGAGCTACACACGAACTAGAACACTTCAACAATCCTTGAGATAGACAAGCTTTTTAATGAATACAAATAATGAAATTGCTGCTAAAAAAAAACAGCATGAGGGAAAAGATGTTTAATGTGCAATTATAAGAAGTTAGAAGTAATAATTCCATCTCTTTTAAGACTTAATGCAATTATTCACCCCAAAAGTAGCCAATTACTTTTTGATTATTGACTTCAGCATGAAACCTGAGTCATACAAGGAAAATCATGCCAAGATGTGAAAAACCAGAGAGCATAAAATCAACCAACTGAGGTTTGCTGCTTTGGCCTTAGCCTATCCTTCCAGGCTCTTTCCAAAATCTATACGAGATGGGCTCTTCTCTTGATCATTTCAAATTGGCCTGACTTGCCTGGTTCTCCTCCTGCCTCCTGTTTCTCAAAATCAACAGTGTTCACACATATGCTATAATCACTCATGGAAATGACTCACATTTCCAACTATATTTTAACAATGGCCTAGATTTGAAGAATAGATTTAGCTGCAACCAAACCACATTGTAGTTTAGTAACACAAATGGACCCCTAGTCTCTAAGGAAGCTCTGTTTCCTTTGCACATCTTAGATGGAAAGAAAACAAGGAAGAAGGGAACTGGAAAAACCTGTGTTTGAAATGCAGCATAGAATACGTTTAAATAATAATAATAATAATAACCCCCCTCCCCACCTCCTATCTTGAATAATTAAATGAGATCTAAGCTTGTGAACCATTTTGGAGACATCCTACTGTTCTTTTACACAGCTTTGATGAAAGAAATGCTGCTGATGCAGTGGGTTTTGAACATCAAACAAGTATGTTTTTAGATTTAATCACACTAACAGAAATAGATTGATTTTCACATGTGACTTTTCCCCAGCTCTAAATCTTCCTAAGGTTAAAATCCGGACCCCACCCCAGTCACATCATAACTTTATAAGGAAAAAAAAATTCTGATGAAAAATTGTTTCGTTAATTTTATCAGACCACAGGAGAATTTCAGCTAGTTTCAGCAATACAGACAATTGTGCTTCTTACGATATATTATCAATGAACTTAGACACTTGCTCCGTTGTGCCATTCTAATTAAAACAAAAAATGAGCATTGTTCTATTTTTTCACTGGTCTTATTCCCCCACTCTATCAATGGGAACAACAATGCGATGTCATCCTATGGACTCAGCCCTTGCTGGATTTTCTTCTTTTTCTTCTTTATTTCCTCTTTTACTCAGTGGTGGGATTCAGCCAGTTCGCACCACTTCGGTTGTTAACTTTCTGAGCAGTTTGGCAAATTGGTTGTTGGAAGAAATCATTAGGGCAGAGAACCGGTTGTTAAATTACTTGAAACCCACCACTGGTTTTACTGCTTCGAATGTCAAGGGAGATACAAGTTCTGGGTCTTGCTCTTCTGGTGGCCTCAACCATTAGTGTTGGAGCTGGATGCTTGAAATAATACCTCTCCTTTGCTATCCCTTCTGAAATTATAGTGAGGTCACCCAGTCAAAGGGCATAATATTTATTTTATTTATTCAATTTATATGGCCTCCCAGCTCACCCTAGTGACTATTGGCAGCTAATACTGCAATAGTTACACAGCAACAAAATAAAATACATCATGGCAGCCAAGATAATAATCAAAACTACAATTAACATCTCTTGAACTCTATCTGACAGTAGCTTCATCTTGTTTAAACCTCATACATTCATCTGCCATGTAAATTATAAACAAAACATAATTATCCTCAGAGACCACTCTTAGAGTTGGGGGAATCTCACAGTACACCAAAATTTTAATTTAAAACATTTTAGCTTAAGGGTCTTCCTCACAGCTTCATTCAGATTTTGAGCCAGCAGAAAAGTATGCTGGCATAAATGTCACAGCCAAGCTCTAATCGGCCTCAATGAGATGGCCAGCCAGTAGCCTAGTCCTTACATTGTAAGTACAAATAAAGAATAGTGAGTGGTGGATTCTCTGGTTTCATCTACTGGATATCACCTGCCTTCAGAAAAACCTACTCCAAAATAAGTTGGGACTGTGACTGAGGAAAAGGTAAGATTTAATACACGGCTAGACCAACAGTTTTACTAGTTGTCAAAACTTGATTGTATACTAGAATACTTGAATAACTTGGATAGTTATTCTGGAACAGTGCTTAGTCCATGTGTAAAAGTAGCCAATATGCCTTAGGGCAAGGGTGTCAAACTCGCCATGTCACATTGCTGTCACGTGACGTTTTGTGATGTTTTTCCCATTTGCAGAGCTGGAGTGGGCATGGCCTATGCGGGACATGGGCCGCCAGTTTGATACCCCTGCTAGGAGGAATTACAAGGTGAACTGGGAAGAAAAATCTGTCCCAGTCAACCCTGTTACTTTTCATTGGAAATATGCTGCTTGTAGTGCATCGGGTTTACTGCAAAGCTTGTACACAGGACATGTCGACTGATAAGGGAATTCCATGAACCGCAAGGTGATTGGATTGAAGAGGATTAAAATCAAGCAGGACATTGAAATCGGTTGAAAAACAACCATGCATTATAATTATCTGTTTATCCCCCCCATCTGAGTAAAAAAATGAGTGATATTTATTTCCAGTCAGCAGAAAAGAGCCAAAGAAAACAAATTCTTCTTCTGAAGAAGGAGACCAATGTATGAGAAAACTGTTATGGAAAGAATAAAATGATCCAGCAGGTATTTTGTCCTTGTGGGTAGGATGAAAATCATAAAGCAAGTCAGAAGAATGAAGGTGTTGCAGAATCCAGTCTGGGTTAGTCACCAGGACCAGAGGTTTTGTCTTCCAAGCTTTCGGATTGTGCTAGAGCCCATCCTCAGGGAACTTCTCTCTACTGGAACTCACATTCTGTTGAGAGAAAAGTTCGTTGGGGCTCCAGCACAAGTTCAAATCAGGGGTGAAGTGCTCCCAGTTTGTACCAGTTCAGCTGATCCAGTAGCGATCGTGGCGGGTGGTTCGGAGAATCGGTAGCGATGGCGGCATGAGGCTCCGCCCACTCCACCCGGTTGTCATTACTTCCTGGTTTTACCAGGAAGTAATGTGCTTTTTACCCTCTATGCATGTGCAGAAGGTTTGCACATGCGCAGAGGGTCCAAGCATGCATGTGATGCGCATGAGCGAACCGAGCACACGCGGGGCGTGTGCACTTCTGAACCGGTAAGGAAGGTAAGTAGATTTTACCCCTAGTCCAAATGCTCAGAAAAGTAAATCTCTGGTCCCGGTGACTGACTCAGATTGGATCCTGCATGCCAGAAGAATTGAAAAGACCAACACCCCTCCCCCATTTTCACACTTGAGATGATGAGGTGCGTTTTGTATTCTGGATAACCTTTTAATTTCTAATTGCATGATTAGTGTTTGCTGAATCATTGTATCATAGGGTTGAACTAGAAAAGAATTCATATTCTGTTAAGTAAAGGGAAAAGGCCACTCTTGTTAGGATGGTGGAGAAAAGATTGCATGCATTGCTTGTACTCTCAGGATCTGAGTTTTTGATTATGAAGTACTGTTTCCTCCCTACTCCATCTCTACACATTTTAGGACAATTTATAAACATATTTAATAAACCAGACTGGCTGAGGGAAGGGGATGTGGGTGGATAATGAGAGTGGAAGTAGTACTAAGGTTAGATGGCAAGATTGTTTTGTTGTAAATCTTATCAGTGAAGTTAGACAGCAGGAGTATCAGGCTCATACAGTATGTTTATTTTAAAGCTGAATAAATGTTATTATTAATGTGTGGCATATGGGTTCTGTGACCAGGCTGGTTACTATTAAGCTAGTGTGAGTCAGCAGAGGGAGAGAGAAAAGAATGAGAGAAGCAGGTATGGCTTTGGAGGATATCTGTGTTGTCACAAGGGCAGATGAATTGACCTGGCAGGCTAGTCAGCAATGGAGGCACTATTCACATCGTCTACACCTGGAATACTAGTGCTGGAGTCTAAAGCCCTGGGAAGGGTCCACCTCCTCAGATGTGGGGGGGGGGAGCTCCTGGTTTGAGTCATAAAGGTGTGTGTGTGTGTGTGTGTGTGTGTGTAGGGGATATATGAAGGATAGAGAAATACATTGCCACATTATGAATCTCTTTGAAACAGTAGATGTCTGGGAGTGGGTGTGTGCGCGTATGTGTGTGTGTGGGGGAAGTTGGTGGCAGGAAAAACACATTGGTGGGAGGCTGCTATGCTGCTAGAGTGTGTGGGTGTGGGTGCTAGAGTGTGTGGGTGTGGGTGTATATAAATCTAAATAAATAAATGAAAATGAAATGAAATTTCCTGGCTCTAGAGGGAAAAGGGATGAAGCCATCTGCTAGAACAGGGGTGTCAAACTTGATTTCATTGAGGGCCACATCAGGTTTGTGTTTGACTCGGGGGGGGGGCTTGGGGCATGGCCAGCTTGAAGTCACTAGTGTTGGGGGCGCTTGTGGGGGCCCAAGTGCTCTGCCAGCAAAAACGGGCTCCCGATCTCTGTTTTCAGTTGTGACGGCCTCCTGCAACCTTCTGCCAGCGAATTGACAGAGGCACCATGGGTTGGTCCTTCACTGTTTCCAGGGCAACCCCGCGGACCAGATCTAAGCACCCTGCGGGCCAGATCCAGCCCGCAGGCCTTGAGTTTGACACCCCTGCGCTATAGACTATCCTGGGAAAAGGGATCTGCTTCACCCAAACCCAAGTCAGATGCAGAGAGAGAGGCAGGCCTGGAGACTCAGGAGAGCCCCAAAACAGGAAGGGCTGGTTAAAGATGGATGAAGAAGGACATACATCACACAGTGAGGGTTAGGGTTAGGCACCCATCAAAGTAACTCAGCCAATTCCCTTCCGATTTCTCTGCCTCTTAGTGAAAAGCTAATGAAAAAAGAGTTGTTGGTAGCTATGCAACAGAACAGGTGGTTGCTAGCAAATAGCCTTAGGAGAGAGGAAGAATCTGTAGAATCTGTAGAATACTGTAGAATCCAGAAAATTTGAAAACTCTGTTGTAAATTGTTGTTTCCCCCTAATTTTTGTAAACAAACTTATAAATAGTAAAAGAAAAACATAAAAGCCTCCACTGTCTCTCTGAAGCAATTGTCCTCTTTAAGGATACGTGCATGCCCTATAACTCACTTGTAACACTTGTGTTAAAGGTATTAAATGTCCTGTGTTGTGGTTGGACTAGGCATTATGGATAAAATCTTGGTGGTTGTCTCCTGTCTCCTGTATCTCATGCATATAACACATAACATGCCCCTTCCCCCTTCCTGTTCTTGCGCTTCTTTGAATTTGAAGCTGAGCAGGTGCAAAACAGCTGGGAGATGACTTTGTTGCTAATTTTCCAGGATGAACATTTACCTACCAGTCAGTGCAAGCCTCCTAAGTGGTGGGAACTGTGGTAGGTGAACAACGCCCGGTCTCAAGTAGAAAAGTGATCTTTGCAATAGTTGGGACACTTTTCCTGAGGGTAAGTTCTTCCCTCTCCCCAGTTCCCCCCAGAATGTAGCAAGCTTTGCTTCTCTGAAAGCAAGCATAGGCACAGAGATATGCCTCTCCTGCTTTTGGTTGCCCTAAATTTGGAGAACAAAGGAAAGAATGTCCCAGCTTCCCTTTTCTAGAACCTTTGAATGAGATCCCACCCAATGCACTATTAAACTAAAGGACCTGTGTATGTACATGTCTATTTAAAGACTGGCACTCTGTCAGAGAGCTGTAGTCCTATTTTAAACACATGGCAACCATTCTTTTAAACAAGCAGGAACCCTAGTTTATAAGGAGCAGATGGAGCACAAGTGCTTTAAAAATATCTGGTCAGATGTTACACAATACAGCCATGGAAGCCAGATGTTTGGTTTTTCCTAGCAGAAGCCATGGAGAGAAGATCCAGATGCTGAGGAGAAGGGTCATATCTACAGCAGCTTCAAGTAGCTATTGAGCTGATCAGATAGAAGATCCATACAGAGAGTGATAAGGACAGCCAAGAAGATTATAGGAAGCTCGCTTCTTGTTATTCAGGATACTGCTTATAAGCGCTATGTGCTTAGAGTGCAAAGCATTGTTAGAGACCCCACACAACCACTTCACGCTCTGTTTCTGTTGCTCCCCTCTGGGAGGAGGTTTCGAATTATTTCTAGCAGGACTACCAGATTCTGTAACAGCTTTGTTCCTTATGCCATCCGTCTGGTAAACTCAAAAGATTCATTTTTCTCACCATGTACATGTATACATCCAAACTAGACTCCGTTGTTTCTCTGTGTCATATAATAATATATGTAGGTATGTAGGTATATGCATATTTATTTGTTTGTTCGTCATGTTTATGTAGTGTATAATGTTTATGTAGTGGAGGTGGTGACCCTTTGAGGGCTGAATGCAACAAAATTTCATTTTAATGTTTGCCAATTAGTGTACATTTAAAGTGACAATAAAGTTATTCTAAGTTCTAAAACTAAGTCAGATCTCAGCCCTTGAATTGTTCTTCACCACATTGTCAGTAAGGCATTGTGCATTATTTGTATGGTCAGTCTTGTCTAGGGAGAATGGGAAAACACTACTTTGAAACTAGAAAAGTTATTGACAAATTTAAGATGCCTCTGATCAGACGAAAGCAAGATCATGAAAATATTTCCCTTAAAAGGAGTTGATGCCACAGTTAGTGAGAAATAAGATTGACTCTCAAGTTGTTGGAATCCAACAGGTGATTTTGACTTAGTGTGGTTTATGATTCATTGTACCAAACAAGCACAATAAACTGGATTCATATAATGGTTAACTTAAGCTGGTAAGTGTTTCATGTGTGAGTTCAGTACAGAGAATGAAGAGTGCTTAAAAACAATAAGCTAATAATCAATGCAGCATCAATAAAATAGAGTGGATAATTTACCCTGATCAATTTGTTTAGATGTTCTCCAAGCAGGCAAGTGTTTCCAACAGACATCTGGACTTGCGTATTAGAGAATATCTAACTGGGGAATTTGAGGCCTTCTAGATTAAATCTTGTTCTTTGATCAACAACAGCAAAAATTATCCAGATGCAAAAAAATATTAGGAGCATACAATGTTTAGCTGTGAGTCTTTACAGCAAATAATGATGGGCCAACTGCTTTTCAAAGTTCTTAGATATACTTTTACCCTCAATATTTTATAGATTTGGCAAAAACAAAAGCATCAAGGATGGATGACAATGTCAAATAAGGGCAATAGACTATTTAACATGCCATGCATATTCATGACAAGTAATTCCAAGAAATACATTCAGTTTGATATTCTTGATCAATGAATGATATTCATAAAGATAACTTACAATTTCCATAATAGCTTAACTTTGTGGTGATAATGTCAGGGTAAACAAGATATCACTGCATTTTTCTCTCACACATGTCTATATGAATGGAAGAATATTTGAAAGTTTGGAGAGGGATTATTTTGAAGCTGTTAAACTGCATTCAGTTATCATCAACTCCCACAAGATTCTCAAGATTGCTTTCAATGACAAACAGTCCAGACTGTTCACCATCTGTTAGAACAGCACCAAAATGAAATTATAGGACCTCTGTTCATTGTTTTTTTTTAAAAAATAAAATACTTTCAACATGGTTGTTATGTTGAAAAAACTACACAGTTTCATACAAAAGAGAACAGGTGCTTGTGTATGTGTGGTGTATGTATGGTAATACAAAAATAGCATTATTTTTAAGAAAGGCGTTGAGGATTGCTGGATGATTCTGTCATTCTTAGTCATAAGTGCCTGATATAGATTCATTTTTTTTAGGAATGAATAGAGAAGAAGGGAATTGTATTACCTTTAGGTAAGTATTAAGTTGAAGTGATTTATAAAAAATAGAACATTTTAGAAAAATAAGTTGGACTGTAAGCGTACAACATCTGCCCTGGCAATGGAGCTTATCACTTTATTTATTTAATTTTTTATTTAATTTCAAATTTCAAATTTATATACCACCCTTCTCCCTGAGGACTCAGGGCGGTGTACAGCCAAAATTAAAAAAACATAGAATACGAACATTAAAAACAATTAAGAATATATATAAATTTGGCCCCATACATTAAAAAGTGACAAACCAATTAAAATATTTAAAATTATGTTTAAGCCAGCCCGGCTTGCTGGAAAAGATAGGTTTTGAGGGCACGGCGGAAGGCACCGAGGTCTTGGATTCTCCTTATCTCTGGGGGCAACTGATTCCAGAGGGTAGGGGCCCCCACAGAGAAGGCTCTCCCCCTGGGGGTCACCAGCCTACATTGTTTGGCTGATGGCACCCTGAGGAGGCCCTCTCTGTGGGAGCACACGGGTCGATGGGAGGTCATTGGTAGCAGCAGGCGGTCTCGAAGATAACTAGGCCCTATGCCATGGAGCGCTTTAAAGGTGACAACTTGAAAGGAAGCATCACATTTGTGAAAAATCAAAATAAAGTAGCTATATGGACAGGTTGTTTTGAACCTAAAAGTGATGGAGCTGTAACCTGGTGGTCGCATTGATATTCACAAATGCAATTATAATTAAGCATACTACTTTAATTAGAATTATAAATACACGATACCCAAAAGTAATTATAATTAAGCAAACTACTTTAATTAGAATTATAAATACATAAATACATAATACCAATGGTTCTAGAAATATTCGCTTAGAAAAAAGACATTTAATAATTTTCTATGAACTGTAACTTAAAGAATATAAAGTATCTTAAATAAAGGAATTATGATTTTTTAAAAAAAAGATCTAGATTTTAAAGCCATTGGAGCCTAGTGCACATATGAAAAGAAATAAAAGAAACATTTAGAAAAATCAAAATGTAGGTACTCCTTTATTGCACTGAATGGCTTCATACAGGAATAACTACAACAAGTTAAAGGGATTTTTAATTATATATTTAAAGTTTTAATAAAATAGAACTATATTGAAACATAACAAGAAAAAGAAAATAAATCTGCTCTCCAAGAGAGATGACAGGGTGTTTGCAGACATTCAAGATGACAACGCCTCCAACTGTACATCTTGAAATTATGTTTTCTTGCTAGTTTATGGAACAAAATTATATTTATTTGGAATATTAGCATTCTATTCTTCTTGTAATGATTCCTGAAGTTGAGGAACAGCTTCCAAGGACAAACTCTTGATTTTAATGGTTTTTACACCTCTTTGCCAAGCATAACCTATATTACCACCAGCCTGGGAGAATAAGGAAGGGAAGATAAATACCGTACATATTCTGATTGCTTGAAAACTACACGGTGCGAATATAGTAATCTATTTTTTGACTGCCGCTACTCACCAGCTTTATATATTCCTGTTTTTAAAGGAACCCACAGAGAATACCATTTTTTCCACACAATTGGTTACACATTGACAGCTCCAATGTAAATATTTCCTTATCATCCAGTATAAAATGTCAACCTGCTTCAAGGTGGGATAGCTTTGGTTGCCTGTGTGCCTTTACACTGGAATCTGGTATAACTTTATTAACTATGATCTGAATTCTTCTACGGAAGAAGATGTATGAAACTGAGATAAGTATCACTGTTACCTCTATCACCATCTGGAAGCTAGATTCCTGTTCTTAAGATATCCGCATGAAGATCTGCCATTCCATTTATTCTCCTGACTGTGTTGTTTATAATAAAAGTGGTAGTGATACATAGTTAAGGTTATGATTTACTGTGTGCATTCCTAACTGCAGTGCAGGAATGAATTTGTTAGTTGTTACAGAATTCAGATTTCCAGGAAATAGATATTTTTGTGGTACATTTCTTCCTCTTCAGATGTCTCTCCCTTTTCAGGTGTGGTTGTTCCCAGCCTTAGAAACTTCAGCCAGGCTGGATGTTCTTTTTCCTGTTGGGTCATCATTTCAGACATTTCCCTAACTAAAAAGAGAAACAGGATGACCACAGACAGGCAAAAAAGCATTGGGAGTGATTTCCAACTTCCTGCTAGATTCCACATTACTTTCTTTGTGGGAATCTGACCAAACTGAAATTTGGCAAAGTTGTGGCTGCTTCCATAGCCATGCTGCCACAGTCAGCCACAATCGCATGACTGCCATTTCTAATCACATGATTGCCGCTGACCGTGGCAGCATGGCTATGGAAGTGGCCCCAACTTTGCCAAATTTCAATCCCAGAAGAGCCATGGATCCCAGAGTTTAGACCCATTCTGTAAATTAGCCCATTTGAGATACATTGATTCAAAAATGATTGCTCTATGATGCAGCCTTTTGCCCAATCGAACAGTTAAACAGAATTGAGAGTTTTAGGTAGTATATATTGTTGCTCATTTCTATCTGAATAATACTATTCTGTATTTCAAAGGATTTATGGTTGCAAATGGTTCAATTGTTTTAAATGAAATTAAATGTATTTTACATTTTCAATGTATTATATTCCTGTTTTGGAATTGCAAAAAGAATTTTAAAACTATGAATGTTTGTGTAACTTGTGCAAAATCTTACATGAGAATTGCTTTAGTGTGTGAAATCTCTACAATCTGTAGCTCTCTTTAAACATCCCAGCTCTTATTTTCTCTTGCTATTGCTATCAAAATATATTCATACCACATATAATAAATACCTTTCTTCATCTTTCATTTTGTCTGAGTTTCTGCTTTATCTTTGTTTTTGAAGTATTATTCTTTCTATTATTGTTGCTCTACCTGGGAATATATATGGTACAATTTATTTTCTGCTGAATGAATTCACATGTAAATTATTTCCATTACTGATGATGAGATGTGGCTGGTGTTAGTTCTCAACTAAGAGAAAAGGGAAAAAAAAGCTAAAGAAGCAAACTTCATACATAATTACATTGAACCATGAAGGACAGAAGGGAATTTTGTGCATTTTCAGGCTCAAGACTCAAAAGTAGCTAATAACTTCATTTCTAGCTGAAAGATCAGAATAAGTACAGGTAAGCTTGGAAAAACAGCTACATGTTCATTTTCATGTATCCAAGTTGGCAATTACTAATCCAGCAAAAAAAAAAAAGTTTATATTCAGGCTTTGTGTTTTTTTAAAAAAATGCAAGAAGAATGTACGATTATCAGAATGGTTTTTCAGAAAGCAAAATAGACCTTGATTTAAAGTAACATCAGTGGTCAGTGCTCTTTAGTAATATAAAACATTTTGCAGAAGAGGATCATGGGACTACACAGATAAATTTATTTACAGCTGCCAGTCCAATCCAAGAAACTTTGGGCAGTTTAAAATAACTAGGAGTATAAGGCGTATAAACAGTATAAGGAAGCAGTTCCAACTAAAACAATTCTGAGAAACAAAGCCCACCCAAAACCCTGTACAAAATAGTCCTGAAATAAGTGTGATTTAAATGTCTGAGTATTAACCAATTCTATTGGTGTACCATAAACCATCTATCATTCTAGGCTCATCATATTCCACCATAAACAAATCTAGCTTGGCTTGGTGGAAGAACAGCCCTTAATAAAAGACAAACCAGTTTATCTCCAGGCAAGATAATAAGTCTATCTAGATTGCAGTTTCTGGGGAAAGAGGATTTTACACTCTCAATAAACATCAGTTGAAGAAGAAAACAAACATTTATATTAAAATATAGTCTGGACTCTGGAGGAAGGGAGGGAAGGAGAGGGAGGGCGAGCGGGAGGCAGGGAGGGAGGGAGATGGAGAGTTTAGTTATTACTTTCAAATACATTTTACACTGTAAACATTGGATATTGAAACTTCAGGAACTTCAGAAGTCAATCACCCCTAAGTCTAATATTCTTTTTAAAAAAAATCTCAACTCTCTATCCTCTAATTCTATCTATTTTAGAAGATAAGCAGTAAAGAAACAGAGGAATATCTTTTTTTCTTTCCCCCCTGCTAACAGGCATTTAAAATTGAGGAGGAAGAGCCATTCATGGGGCAACCTGGAGTCAGTTCGATGTGTGTTGAAAATAGCTCTGTTCCTATAACGCATTCCTTTTGCCATTCACACAATCAGATTTCCATATTGGCAGCACATCATCCTATAGCTAATCTTCCTTTTGTGTCTGCCTTGTTTAATGACTGTTCACTTTTCTGATGAAAAAAAGAACTTTGCAACCAATCTTCACATTTTCCACCTTTACAAATCTCTAAAGCAGAGGAAAGCTGAAGTAACATCATAAGCACAGTCCTGGTTTGACTTAGCAACCACTACACTTAAAGACTAAATTGATGGTCCCAATTGTGATCACTAAATGGGGACAGCCTATATTCATCCGGTATTGAGGGTGAGGGTGAGGGTGGGGTATTCAAATCTGTGCCTGTGTTCTCTAATCCTATTCTATCAGTTATTTCAACTGGAAAACATTGGCAGGGCTTTCACATTGGCCAACCAGGCTGAAAAGGGCAGGACTGGGCAGTGGTGAAATTCAATATTTTTTTTTTGCTACC
The DNA here is from genome assembly GCA_012654045.1 of Ptyas mucosa. Lineage (NCBI taxonomy): Eukaryota > Metazoa > Chordata > Lepidosauria > Squamata > Colubridae > Ptyas > Ptyas mucosa. The sequence goes on from WNWU01000030.1 coordinate 13,996,787, forward strand.
AGTTCTGTGGGTGTAGTTTGGTGGGCGTGGTGTGGCTTGGGGGCATGGCTTGGTGGGTGTGGCAGGGGAAGGATACTGCAAAATCTCCATTCCCTCCCACTCCAGGGGAAGGATATTGCAAAATTTCCATTCCCACCCCACTCTGGGGCCAGCCAGAGGTGGTATTTGCCGGTTTTCCGAACTACTCAAACTTTCTGCTACCAGTTTTCCAGAACCTGTCAGAACCTGCTGGATTTCACCCCTGGGACTTGGTCAGAACAGCCAATCAGTGCAGAGGGAGAGGGATCTGTGACAGCAGACTTTGGCAATGCAAAGAAGAGGCTTGCTTTTTCAGCCATTTTTTTTCCCTTGGAGGTTGTGAAAGGCACAATTAGACAATTGTTTGAGTTCTATGTCCTCACAACAATGGCTGATGGGATGGAGTTAATTTACCTTATGGAAAATTGGGCTTCTTTAGGGCTAAATTTAACAAATTAGGATTGATTGACTGGCTCAATCAACCCCTTTTCCTGATCCTGTAGTATGCCTGTCCCAGGGGTGGGTTCTACTTACCTTTACTACCGGTTTGCAGCAGGGCCGCACGCATGCGCAGAAGCGTTTTAGTGATGTCAGGGTCAGTGGGTGAAGCCTCCCGCTGGTTTTACTACCAGTTCTATAGAACCGGTGTGAACCGGGGGCAACCCACTACTGGCCTGTCCCATTAGTGTGTGTTGTGGCTCCGACCCCCGAGCCCATCGCATCGGAGGAAGAAGGCTCCGAACATGAAGGAGAGGAGCCAGCCAGGCCTCCCTCCCCCGGCCCCTCCTCTCTGGCAATTCCTCAGCTGCCGGCCGAAGGAGAGGAGATTAGCCAGGAGCCAGGTGTCTCCGATTGGTCGGAAAGTGATGAGGAAAGTAGGCTGTGGCTGGACCCACATCAGCGTTGGCGTGCTAAAAGATCCCAGCAAATGAGGAGGCGTGCCAGGGATTAGCTGAGTCACTGGACCACACCCCACAGGCTATATAAAGGAGTGGGGTGGCAGTTTGAATTCTGTGACAGACAAAGTTTCACTCTGGTTAGTTTCTTGGTGTCAAACCTCAGTCGGCTTCAAGGACTGGAATTTGGACTGTGTTGTTTCCCCAGCTGGTGTGTATGTGTTGGTTATCTGGTGACGGAATACCCCCCCCCCTTGTTTAGTAAAGAACTTGGCAGCCGGTTCCCATAGGGCTGCCCAAGCCTTGATAACAAAACCTCTGTGTGTGCCAGTCATTTAACCCTCGTCTGTCTGTGTGGGTTTGTGCTTGTGGGGGACGGGGACAGAACATCGTGGATTGTGCTTATCAGTTAAATGGGTTTGTTTGGAAAGGCTCCGGCTTATTTGTTTGTTTGTTTGTTTGTGAGACTTTTTTTACTCGAGGGTCTCATCATCAGTATATCAAAATATATCTCTGGAAACAGCTTTAGCTTTGGCTCAGCAGGCATTTCTAGGTAAGGCTAAAAAATACTGTTCATCAAGACCTTTGAGAATCACAGCCAGTCAACTGAAGTGAATCCTGAAATAATGTTTTTCTCTGTTTTTCTACCACTTCTGACTTTAACTCTGTTGCTAGGCTATTTTATGTTTCTGTTATTCATACATTTCTTTTCATTTTTTCAGACAAAACTGTAGTTCATGCTGTCATCTTCCTCGATTTATTTAAATTATCTGGAGTTGTGTTTTTTTTTCCTTTGATTCCTATTTCCTGTATTATTGTGCATTTGATCATATGATATTGTTGCTGTTTTATTTTATGTAATGTAGTTTGACAATATTTGAAAAGCATCAATCCTGACCACCTCTTCCTCATTATTATCTACAGTAACTTTAATAAAACAGAAACAAAAACAACAGCAAAAAATAACAACAGATCTTTGACAATTGCAATCTATTCTCATTTTTATCCAAAACACTGACATCAAAAAAAGGAGTCCCTTTTCCAACCCTCAGACTGCATGATGTCTCTTTGTAACAAAAAGTTCTCGTATTCCTTGATATTTTGCACAACCCTTCTGTCAGCCTTGCCTTGTGTGGTCTTCCCTGTCCATCTGTCTCCATTTCTCTCTCTCTTTCTTTAAAATAAAATAAAGTTTATAAATGAAATCCAGGACCCAGATATTGAAAATGGTAAGCCCAGCCATGTTGCTGTATCTCTTTTAACTACCTAAAAATTAGTCCCAAATATGCCTCAGAGCTAACTAAATTCATTATTTACTCTCTTGGCTAAATGCCTTAAAGAAAATCAGAACACGGCGCTTTCAGATAGAAGCAAAATAGCTTTCTTGTTCCAAGCAGAGTGATATTAAGCACAAATTGAAGATGTGAAATTATAACCATTTTTTTGCTCCATAATATGAAGAAAATAGTATTAGAAAAAAGTAGATTTTTTAAAAAATAGTATAATTGGTTTCATGGGAATATATCTGTTCATTGTTGCTTATTTGTTTGATCAATTACAGCCAATCTGTACGGAGAGCCAGTTTGGTATATTGATTAAAGCACCAGGCTAGAAACTGGGAGACTGGGAATTCTAGTCCCACCTTACACAGAAAGCTAGCTGGGTGACCTTGAGTCACCCCCTCTCAGCCCTAAGAAGAGGGGTACTGGCAAAGATTCTGAAAATCATCACCCAGGGATGCTGCAATCATTGTAACTACATGCCTGTTGCCAAGTGCCTGGATTTTGATCACATGATCATGGGGATGCTCATAAGTGCATGTGATCATGTGACAGTCATAAGTGCAGGATCATTTTTTTCAGTATCATTGTAATTTCAAATGATTGCTAAACGAATGGTTGTAAGTTAAACAGTACCTATACTTTCCCCACCCACCCCCTTTATTTATTTAATAAAACAGAACAAAAAGAAAAGTAATAAAGCAATAAACAAAAAATAAATAAAGCAGGGCAAGAATCACTTTGATCTTTTTGTCAATAACATGACTTCCAGATTGCCAGAACCATTTCCTTCTTTATATTTTTTGTACCTAAGTCAATCATATATATAGCTTCATGAAAAGAACCACCACAACACTCAATAATCACCTCAGTTATTGTATCATGATATAAGTTGTCTAAATAAATACCTTTCCCTCATGGATCTTGAATCAAGATACTTTAATTTCCCACCAAAATCTTCTTCGCCTTCTCTTCTCTGAATTACAGCCAACCCCAGCTCCAGTTTAGGGAAGAAGCCTCAACCTTTCCCTGTCCAAATCTTTCTCGTTGCCCTTTATATAGTCACTGTTTTAATTTCCAAAAACACTTGTTTTACTTATGCCTAGTGTTTTGATTCAAATGATTTGACTTGATGATTTTGTTCAGAAATTTTCATATCATTCACTGAATTATTTTTTTTTCCTGATAGGATTTCAAAAACCAAGAAGGAAGGGGGTGGAGGTGGGGGAGAGAACAATTTTTTTTACAAATCCAGATCCTGAAACATTCATAAGAGTCATCTTTAATGTTCATATAGCTTGTTGTGCGGAAAGGGGATTCTGACAGCATAATTGGAGTTAGAAGCATCTGGTTTACGATTGTAAACAATTGCAACAGATTCTTAACTACTCACAATAGGTGTTATTGTATTTATTTTCAAGTAAATAACAGAATTTCATATATTGTGAACATTGGCTTCAATTGTGGTAAGGTTAAAAAGAATAAGATACATAATATAGAGCCACCAGAGTCAGTCTAGTTTTAAAGTGCTCCCTAGAAATCAGGAAATTGTGAGTTCTAGATCCCCCTCAGGCATGAAACCAGCTGGGTGACTTTGGGCCATCACTTTCTTCAGTCCAACACAGGGCTGTTGTTATGGACAAAATAGGAGGATGGGGTATTAGCTATGCTCACCCCCTTGTGTTCACTATAAGGCAATAAAAGAAGAATAAAAATCTAACACATGAAATAATAAATAATGTGGAAAAACAAAATTTGGCAAAAGTTTTGCTTGCACATTTAAACTGTGCATCCCTCAGATAAGTGGGATTGCAATTTTCAGGGTTGCAAACTATGTCACTTCCTATCAGATTGAGAGCTGTTAATTGTATGTTGTATCGTTTGGTTAGCTGTCTTACATAATTTGAAGAGGGCACAGAAGATAAATGTTTAGAATCTGGCTCATTTGAATTTGCTGATGACTTGGCCAGAAATGAATGTCCAGAATGGAACAAAAGAATATTAATATTCTTAAATGAGTGCTGGTGGCCAAAGAGGGAAAAATGCTCCACCAGATTTTAAAAGAGGAAATGTAGCACATTAAATGTATACATTCTGAAAAGATTCTGTGAGTAAAGAATTTACTGGTGGTTTTCAGTAATGACACTTTGATTTTGAGTTTGGAATCAAATTGCTGGAATGAAAAACAGTGGCAAAGAGGCTTTAAAAAATGGTTGTCTCAAACCCTGCTTGGGTTCCACTGAAAATCAAATCTTATGCTAAATGTTTCTTTGTTTTTTAAGGGAATTTTCTTTTTATAAAAGCCCCTCTTCTCTCTAACCTATGTTTATATAAACACGGAGAGATGAAATTAGCATGATGCATGCATATGAAACTACAGTATTGTTCCAGTGTTCTATGGCATGGCAAATACATTTGTTAGTGAAAGTAAACTAGAAACTGATCAAAATGATAAGAATTTAATATGGTTTTCTCTAAGATGGAAAGAGAGGGGAGAATAGCCAATATTGGCCTGGAATTCTAAAACACTGAATCTAACAGACCTGGAGTATATCACGTTAGGAAAATCTTTAAGGTAATGATTTTATACTGAAGTGGGATTTTATGGTTAATCTATCTAGATTGCTTGCTTGCTCATGCATGCATGCATTCATTCATTCATTCATTCATTCATTCATTCATTCATTCATTTGATTTCTATAGCCGCCCATCTCAGCAAACAACTGTGGTCAGTCCACAATTCAAAAAGACATTAGAATAAAAATCTTAAAAACATTTTAAAACAATAAAAACAGTAAAAAAACATTTAAACAATAAAAAAAACATTAAAACACAGACTCTAATTACTCTACAATATACAGGACTGACATTAGGATTGACTGGATGTTCAGCAAGAAATCCAGGTTGTTGGATTCCAAGCCTTCTATGGTGGGAGATAAAGTATGGCAGGGTTCCAGTCAGGGGTGGGCTGCTGGGGGTTTGCAGGAGTTCGGGAGAACCTCAAGCTAAGATTCTGCACAGTTCGGAGAACCCCCAAATCCCACTCCTGACTGGTCCTGTCCACCTCACCCTGCCCCTCCCAGGAGTCCCCACACAACCCGTTTTAGATGCAGATAAGTGCAGGGCTCACACAAACGCTCTGGGAGGGTGAAAAATGGGCCTACTGGAAGTTTGGGAAGGCCGGAAATGGGCCCATTTCTGGCCTCCAGAGGGCCTCCGGAGCCTGGGGAGGCTGTTTTCGCCCTCCCGGAGGTTTGAGGAAAGCCTCCAGAGCCTGGGGAGGTCAAACTCCGCACTGTGGTGCAGGAGACCAACTAGGCCACACCCACCATGGCCACGCCCACCCAGCAACTGGGCAGAGAACCCCTTGCTAAAATTTTTGAAGCCCACCCCCGATTCCAGGGCCAGCTAGAAACGAGAAGCTGCCTCAGTTTCTCTCTCATTCCAGAGCTGCTATGCATGTCGGTGAAGAAACCTATCTAAGGGAAAGAAGGAAATCAAATACCGTCAAGATAACAGGCAAGAGGATTCCAAGTAATTGGTATCCAATTGCGCTAGGTGCTTTTGATATCTACCTTATAGTATATCTTTCTTTACTGATGTTAATCTTCTAAGTACAGTTAATTTAGGATCATTACCCAGACTTCGTTCAAATATTATCTTGATCAATGAAATACATTTTTTTCCATTCCATTTTGGTTTGAGGGGATCTGGTGGACTTTACCCTCCACGTTGATTTCCAATAAAATTTTGGAGCGTTGTTTCATATTATAAGACATTGTGGGGAAAATAAAGGAGCCATCAAGACTGCTTGTGGCTAGATCCTCTAGGTCAGTGGTTCTCAACCTGTGGGTCGGGACCCCTTTGGGGGTCGAACAACCCTTTCACAGGGGCCGCCTAAGACCATCGGAAAACACATATTTTCAATGGTCTTAAGAATAATTTTATGGTTGGGTGTCACCACAACATGAGGAACTGTATTAAAGGGTCGTGGCATTAGGAAGGTTGAGGCCCACTGCTCTAGGTGCTGGGAGCAGGTGGGGGGGGGTAATGTGTCTGCCATCAACTACTAGGTGCTGACAACAGGTTTGCTCTCTTTAATTCTTGCCAAAACTATCAGCCAGTTGGCTGTTCTGAACTTTTAGAGTTAGCTGAATGCTCCACATTGCTTGTCCTTTCTTCCTTTATTAAAAAGAGAGCCTTCCTTTTCTTTAATCAACCTTTGGAAAAACACCAATCCTTGTAAAAATTTAAGTAATATTCCTTCACCTCTGCTTCCAGCTTCCTTTTCCACTGGCCAAACAAAGGGTCTGTTGCAGGCATTAATCAGAAGTACCTCACACAAGCAATCCTGTAATTAATGATCAGAGGATTTAAAATAGACATTAATAAATGAGGAGGATAACTGTCCTTTTAAGGTAAGCAAAGTAACAAAACGTTTATTTGTGGCTTGCTAGTGCCAGATAAAGCCGGGAATATTACTTTAACAAAGCACTTCAGACTGGACTGCTTAATTAATTAAAATGTTACAGTGTGCTATCAGGAACATCTTATATTTTACTGGGCTGCCAAACAATGATTATTGGCAGACAATGAGCTGCTTATAAAGCAGGAATGGGGAGTGGAGTGCAAGAGGGGAAAAATAACTAACCAGTTATCAAAGCATTGTTAGAAAATTGAGTTTCACAGTGGCTTTTTAATGAGCAGTGGTAGATTTTAGATTTTGCCTTTTAAATACCAGCTTAGCATTGTGAATTATTTAGCCAAATACTCATCTTTATCTGTTAAATTAATAGCATATAGTTGTACAATACTACGTTGGGAAAATATTTTCATCATTTTGTAGCAACCTCAGGGCTGGTCCCACTGGTTTTGTTTTTAAATAAACTATGATTAAACAAGCCTTACTTAATGCAGTAAGTACAGGTAGTCCTTGACCTACAATTTGTTTAATGACCTTTTGCACTTATAACAGCACTGAAAAAAGGGACTTATGACTTTTTTTCACTCTTACAACCGTTACAGCATTCCCAAATGATCGAAATTCAGATGCTTGGCAATTGACTCCTATTTATGATGGTTACAGTGTCCTGGGGTCATGTGATCACCTTGTGTAAACTTCTGACAAGCAAAATCAACGGGAAGCCAGATTCACTTAACAACCATGTTACTTACTTAACAATTGCAGTGATTCATTTAACAACAGTGGCAAGAAAGTTTATAAAATGAAGCAACACTCACTTAACAACTGTCACACTTAGCAACAGTTGGCTTCAATTATGGTTGTAAATCAAGGGCTATCTGTATAAGTCTCGGCCTTTTGTATGTTCCTTTACCTGTGTTCCAGCAAAAGTGGCAATAATTTTTTTGCAGAAAACATCTAGAATCAGGGGATAGAGGCATTGCCTAAGAAAAATGGCAGCAATGATATAGTTGCCAGCACATTGCCATAAAGCAAGACATAATATCTCAGGGGACATAATATCTCAGACACAATATCTCATAATATTCCAATATCTAAGGGATTGCCACAAAGAAGAGGGAATCAAGTTATTCTCCACAGCACCTGAGGGCAGGACAAGAAGCAATGGGTGGAAACTAATCAAGGAGAGAAGCAACTTAAAACCAAGGAAAAAATTCCTGACAGAATAGTTAATCAGTGGGACAACTTGCCTCCAGAAGTTGTGTATGTTCCAATACTGGAAGTTTTAAAGATGTTGGATAACCATTTCTTTGAAGTGGTGTAGGGTTTCTTGCCTAAGCAGAGGGTTGGACTAAAAGACTTCCAACATCCCTTCCAACTCTGTTTATTCTATTGTAATAAATGTTCACCTTTCGGATTCAGGATTGAATAGATACATGGAATTCATTTTATCTCTATTAAAGTAAATGTCCTGAAAATCCTATGCAGGATGTTGCTTCTCTTCTTTTGACCTTAATTATCAGGGATAATTAAGCTATTCCTGAGCTATGCTGTCATGTATGGAACCTTGAAACATCTCCTAAACAGCACACTATCAGAGAGAAATTCTGTAGAAAGAGCCAAATTAGACTACTGTCTTATTGCTGAAAATACGCTTTTGTATTTTGTACGCTTTTGTAAATAACTTTCTGTATTTCCTATTTAAGAATGCTTTGAAGAAGGTTTCATAATATTCAAAACTTTTCTTGGCATTGTCTTTTGATAAATTATTTTTGTGCTTCATTATCCTCAACAACAGGCAAGCATTCCTCATCCAGGTTGCCCTGGCTCCCCTCTCACCTTATTTAACAGGTGGTAGAGCTTTATATTTAACTCTCTCAGTGGGAATCTTTGAAAATAAGTGTTTTCATTCCATCAAAGCAATTAACATAAAAGAAAAAAAATACATGTAGATAGGCAAGGATAACAACATTTAATACTGTCCAAACCTTTAAAAATGTGTGGTATTCACAATTTTTTATTTTATTTCCAAAGTTAAAATACAATAAAGAAAAGAAAAAGAAATAAACTAACAGCCCTCAGACACTAATAATAAAAGTAAAAAACCAATTAAAAAGGTGCAACATTGTATTATGAAAATGAACTTTTTAAATGGCTTGAACATTAATCTTATTTTTTTTAAAAAAAACAACCCCAAACGCCAAACATTTAACCAGATTGCTTAAAAGTAATGTTGCTTGCCTGTCATTGGCAGGCAGATAGACAATCAAATGTTAATTGACCATACATATCAGCAATCCATTGCTGCAAATTGGTTCTTTCGTTTTCCTTCCAATACTTAATATTCCGTCTTTTGATTCTCCAATATGCGCGAAAATATCTTAAATCTTAAAAAGCTCTTTAGTTTTTTTAAATAGATACATTTTAAATTTTGAGAGATTTCAAATACAGACAGTCCCTGTTCAAAGTTACAATGGCACTGGAAAAAATGATTTATGACCATTTTTCATACTTATGACCATCGCTGCTTCCCATGGTCACATGATCAAAATTCAGATGCTTAATAATTGGTTCATATTTCTGATGGTTGCAGTGTTTTGGGGTCAGGTGTTCAGCTTCTGTGACCTTCTGACAAGCAAAGTCAATGGGGGAGCCAGATTGATTTAACTATCCTGTTACTAACTTAACAAATGCAATGATTCGCTGAACAATTGTGGCAAGAAAAGCCGTAAAATGGGGCCAACCCACTTAACAAATGTTTCACTTAGCAACATATATTTTGGGCTCAATTGTGGCCATAACCTGAGGACTACCTGTTCTAATGATGTAAGCAAGCAAATCAGAAAGATCTGATCTAAAGCCATGACATTACACCTCTAGATTTCAATGGCACATTCATTATTGAATTACAGTGATTATTTCTAGGGCAATGAAGTTGATTTTTCTTTTAATTTTAATTTGCTGAAGTTTTAAATTAAGAATGTGCATAAATCAGCAGGCAAACCACAACAGGGTTTTTTTTTAGTGAATGAGTCTTATAAAAGTTTTTTAAGAAGCTCCATTGTAAAAACTTGTAGTCTCAATATTTTTCTGAACTTGTGAAAGGTTGAGTAAAACACATGGAATGGATGTGGAAGGCATTATTGTTTATTGCTTTGTAGTGTGTTTATTTTATATATCAATATCCCACCACAACCCCACAGGATTTAACTACCTGTTCATCTTTAAAAAAAAACCTTTTAGATTCTTGATAAGAAACATATTTGTGATATTGGAATTTTTATCTCTGAAATAGAAATCCTGTTGGGGTCTACCCAGCATCTAACAAAATATAATTGTGTAATGTATCAGAAACATTTGATTCTGGTCTAGTAGTTAACCGCAAAGTTCACACTGTAATTCAAGCATAGCAACCCAAATCAAGCTTCTTCTCGATAAGACCAGGAAAGAAAATCCATGTTTGCATGGGCAAAATTCACTTCTAAGCGATCTCATTCATTGAAAAGCTGTTTTGATCAGTGTATATGTGTGTGTATAAAGCTGAGATAAAAATCTAAAAATACTACTAAAACAATAACTCCTTGACCCTCTAACAGCCTCTTCTTCCTACTGTGTTATTCTATTTTTCACCCGTCCTTGAATTAATCAACAACCATTTGTTATCCTTAAGCCTAAACCTTATTCTGCTCAATTGTTTCAATTTCAATTTACCCACCTCTGAACCCTAACTCTACAGTCCCTACTTTTCCTGAACTTGTCACATTCCCCCAATAGTGCCTGAACTCAAAGGACATTGAGAAGTCTTCCTCAACTGCTCTTCCATACAATCTACTGAAAAGGCAAAAGGGAAGCGTGAGTTTGGTATTGCTTTTCCTGTCTGTACTGGGCTGTTGTGTAAATAGATGTTCAAGGTTTGTATTACGTAGATCTTGATCACAGGAGTGTCTCCTGTCCTTTCTGATTCTCAGAAGGCTTGTAAAATCATTGTGGATAATTAAACTACACAAATCATATTAAGTTGGGGGGATGGAGAAAATTTGCTCTCTTTAAATTCTTAAAACTATGATAATTGAAAAACCCCCAGCACATTTTCCAACCATTTTGAGGTAAAAAACATACTTAAGAAAAAAATAAAACTAAAAGATTTCGGTCAAATCACAAGAAGAACACAAAATTTAAGACCCAGCCATCCCTCTTTTGAGAGAGATGGGTGGTTCCAAAACATGAAAAATAAATAAATGTGTAAAATTGACTCGTCTACTTTGAGGCACTGCCTTAATCGCTTCAGTCCTTGGCATTCCAAAATATGTTGGACACTGCTGTGCTAAACTGTCATCTCATTTCTTTGTTGTAGATTTATATATTTCTTCAATTTCTATAGTTGCCCCTCTCCATCAATGACTCTGGATGGCTCTCAGTTCACTTAGTGTGATGAGTTTTTAAACCCATTTTTGTTTAGCCTTATGATGAAACAAACCCCAAATGATTCCTTCAACAAACCATGGTTCAAAAAATACCCTAGCTTAGCCTTACGTGTGAGCACATCCAGTGAGGCAAATCCATTTTTTTTTCCTGGGTGAAGAGGTTTCATGAAAATATCCTGATCTTATCAAGATCAAGACCTGGAAATTCTAGCTTTAGTTCCAGAGCTCATCCTTCCACTGTGCTGAAGTTTCATTTCACCTGTAAGGGTTGCTGAAGTGTTCCTTCCGGATCCTTCCTTGTTAATTAGAAGTTAGAAGCATGTATATCAAGTCTTCATTATAGAAAGAGGGGAAAAAAGAGATTTGGTATTATAAAAGGCTGACTTTGAAATATCTTTAGTTTTTAAAGGTACTCAGAATGTGGTGTAGTTACAAATCAGAAAGATAAAGATGGGCTTCAATATAATCACTACGGTGCTCTGCATATTTATAGGCCAGATAATGACCGTCATTTGGAAGGCATAATTATAAGTGAAATTTAAAACTCAAAGCCACACAGATTTGCCATTGGTGTGCTTATAGAATCAAGCTTATAGAAAGAACATATTGGTAGTTCTTGTACATTGTCAGTTACTACGGTTCTTTCAGTGTTTGCAGAACGTAATTCAACAAGATTTTGTTTTCTTTCTTCTTTTCTACGCCTCCACCGAAACCCTTTCAAAAAAAGAAAATTATAGCCTACAAGTGTCTGAACTGGGGAAAAAATGGTTTTCAAGTAAGCACTTGCCAAAAAAAAAAAAAGCATGTTGGAAAATGGTTTTATTCACAAAGTTCTCCATAGGAGAAACCAGAGCAAAAGATTTCGATTTCACCTTACAGTATTTGAAACGCCCTGTGTGCTGTAAGAAACAAAACATTGCCAGGCCTCTCTTTATTTGATGGGTGTTTTTATTGAGGGTCTAGGGATGCAAAACAAGGACCACCCCACTTGTACAGTTCAGGTGCCCCCATCTCTGAATTTCCTGGTGTGTTTGAAATAAAATAAACTTTTTCCCCCTTTCCCTTTCCTTGTGTCAGTGGTTTCACATTAAATTCAGAGGCTAAAGTTTCCTAAGAATGTTTCCATTTTTATACTTTTAGCACTATCCTTTAAAGGACGTAATTCAGCATTTCTGACTTTTTTTCTGAACGGATCTCACCTTCTCTCCTCCCCCTCCCCTCCCCCAATATGTGACAGAGGGTGGAAAAAGAGATAAAAAATAAGAATAAATGATAGGAAAAGCACCACAGGTTTATATGTAGAAGACGGTATCATTTGACTCGCCATTCCATAAACTTCCATGAATGGAAAAACAGATTATTGTATATAAATTAAATGTTACCTGGTTACCTGGTAAAAGAACTCCCAAGTTGTTTTAGGAGTATGTAAGAGAAACCAAATATGGGATGCATTCCCAAAACAAGTTGTGTCATTCTAAACATATACAGTATCTTGGTAGGTTTTGTTACATACACACCATAGGGTCAGAAAAGCTCAATCATGGTTAAGATGTACTAAAACCATAATTGTTAGAACAATGGTTTATTGGACAGATCCTGTTTCATGGAGTGTTAAGCCCTAAACCATCATTTGTAAATTACAATAGCTGAGCTCATGCAAAATGCTTAAAGTTAAAACCTAACAAATCTCAAAATGGCCTCCCTGTACAAGATCAGACATGTTACCTGCAAGCCTTCGCCCCTTTTACCTTGAGCCAATCAACAAATGAAAATTTGGCAGATTGAGTTTCTCCCACCAGTTTGTGGTTATTAAACCAAATAATATATGGGAGGATTAATATAAAATGATGGACTAAGAATGTAAAAATCCAAGTTCAAATTCACTCTAAATCATAGAAATTGACTGGGAGCAAGGAACATAATGTGTCCTTTTCTGGACACTGAGGTAACTGCAGTGGAAGTCCTCCAGTGGATATGAACATAATTTCAAGGCAGCATTTTTAAAGAGGCGAAGCACACGTATGGTTTTTCTTTTCTGAATAATTCAATATGTATCAGCATTCCTTTGAATCTTAGTGAGGCTCTGAAGGTCTCAGTACGTGTAGGAGCAAAATGCATTTTAGTTTCCAAATTCTGAGGCTAATTATTTTCCCCCAAACTGTGCTTAGAAAAGATCTTTACATTTATTTATTTGAAAGGTTTAGAATGCTGCCCTTCTTACCCCTTCTTCTTACCCTTTGTGACCATGGGAAGCCTGCAAAAGAGAAGAAAAACCCCAGAGGGTAGGTGCAGCAACAGAGAAATACTTCCTGGGTCCCATTATGTGCCATGATTTCAAAATGGGAGCCTGGATCCTGTGTGATATGCTTAATGGGCTATGCAGGATGTGGGGTTAAATTGCAGCAGAGGGAATGGCTTCCATTGCAATTTTTTGTAACTGGGATGGATAGAATGTGACTTGAATCTGAGTCTTCAGAGAAAGGCAGCATATAAATTGAATTAATTAAATTAAATTGAATGATTTTATATACAGTAACATAAAGTTTTGTATACTTTGGGCATTTTCATAGAGCCATGGTTTCAGTCATGTAATTCCCCCGCTCCAGCGGTGGGTTTAAAAAATTTTTACTACCGGTTCTGTGGGTGTGGCTTGGTGGGCGTGGCATGGCTTGGTGGGTGTGTCAGGGGAAGGATGCTGTAAAATCTCCATTTCATCCCCAATCCAGGGGATATTGCAAATCCCCATTTCCTCCCAAACAGCTGGGACTTGGGAGGCAAAGAATAGATGGGGGCGGTGCCAGAGGTGGTATTTATTGGTTCTCTGAACTACTCAAACTTTCCGCTACCGGTTCTCCAGAACTGGTCAGAACCTGCTGAAACCCATCTCTGCCCCACTCCCTAATGTTCTCACCATGCTCCCTGGGGCTGGAGAGGCTGAAGAAGGGGAATCCAGCTGTCCAGCAGAGAAAAAAAAAGAAAGATAAATATTATATTATATTCAGTAAGGAGTGAGGGAATGGTGGCCCCATGGTCTTGGTATCAAGAGGGGGGAAATCTAAGGAGACAGTTCCTACCAATGGCAAAACACACTCATACATCCTTTCCGGAAGGAAGGCTGCCAACATTGCTTCTGCAGCATTTCCTGTGAAGCAGCTGCAGCAGAGCCAAAAGTTAATTTGGCTTCTGGAAGCCCAGTATATCCTGAGGAGACAGAGTGCAGCGCTGATTCCAGATTGGCCCAGTCTTGCATAGGAGAGGAATCCATGGCAAATACAGGACTCTGCAATGCAGAGAAAGACACAATATATTCCTTACTCCTAGGTAATGAAAGAAGATGCATCTGTGAAGGGCCAGCAACTTTTCATTATCCTTCAATATATCACTGAGGCTGGGTTCGTGCATTGCATTACGCTATGGATTGCTTTGACTACGGTTCATTGTGTAGGCTATAATGAGTGGGTTCATACTGAATGCTAAGCCACAAATGATGGCTAATAAACGACAATGTATGCTAACGTATATTGTCATAACCATAAAATCACACTGAGGTTTCGCACATTATAAACTTAGAATAACAGAGTTGGAAGGGACCTTGTAGATCATCTAGTCGAACCCCCTGCTCAAGCAGGGGACTCTACACAATTTCTGACAAGTGGCTGTCCAGTCTCTTCTTGAAAACTTCCATAATGATGCACCCACAACTTCTGAAGGCAAGCTGTTCCATTGGTTGATTGTTCTCATTGTCAGAAAATTTCTCCTAATTTCTAGGTTAAACCTCTCCTTGATCAGTTTCCATCCATTGTTCCATGTCTGGTCTTCAGGTATTTTGGAAAATCGGTTGTCCCCCTCTTCTCTGTGATAGCTCCTCAAATATTGGAACACTGCTATCATGTCTCCCCTGGTCCTTCTCTTCACTAAACTAGACATGCCCAGTTCCTGCAACTGTTCTTCATATGTTTTAGCCTCCAGCCCCCTAATCATCTTTGTTGCTTTTCTCTGCACTTTTTCTAGAGTCTCAACATCTTTTTATAGTGTGGTGACCCAAACTGGATGGAGTATTGTAGGTGTGGCCTTACTAAGGCCACCTCTGCTTTATAGCAGAGGTGGGTTTCAGCAGGTTCTGACCAGTTCTGAAGAACCAGTAGCAGAAATTTTGAGTAGTTTGGAGAACTGGTAGTAAAAATTCTGACTGGTCCCACCCCCATCTATTCTCTGCCTCCCAAGTCCCAACTGATCAGGAGGAAATGGGGATTTTGCAGTAACTTTCCCCTAGAGTGGGGTGGGAATGAAGATTTTACAGTATCCTTCCCCTGCCACGCCCACCAAGCCATGTTCACCAAGCCACACCCACAGAACCAGTAGTAAAAAAATTTGAAACCCACCACTGCTTTATAGAGAGGTACTAGTACCTCACGTGATCTTCATTCAATCCTTCTGTTAATGTAATTTAAAATTGCATTGGCTTTTTTGGCTGCTGATGCACACTCAGAACTGAGAATTTGCCTTATGATACTTTGAAACATAAAGCAAATTCAGCTCATAGTTCTAAAATGGTTGTGTGAAACTATATTCACATATCACACTAAGGCATGCTTTATTTCATCATGCTTTATTGAATAGGTCATTTTTTGTAGCTGTGTCTGCACAACGTGCTAATCATAAATTATGTTTCATAAGCCACAATGGTTGGTCCATTCAACATTCTTTTAGAAACAGCTACATTAGAGTTTCTGGTGATATATGAATTAGTGAAGTCTAAATTTTACTTGCAGTTTGACTTTGACTTTTTCAAAATAGCGAAAACAAAGTCAAATCAGAATAGAAACAATGAATGGGATTTGATGCTCTGTTCCAAATAAACTCAAACTGTAGGTTCAAATGAATATCATTCCATTCCTGAAAACTATTGAATAAAATCATTTTCACCTGCTTTTTCTCCTTTGTTTTCTCTTTTTTTCCTGGTTTTTTCAAAAAAAAATAAATCAACAATAGCATATTTCAATTTAAAAAAAACTCTTCTATTTCTTTTCAGCTCTGCTCTGTATCGTTTAAAATCCAATAATGATTATGGTGAATGTATAGAATGCATTTAACTGCGAAAGGAAGGAAGGAAGAAAGGAAGGAAGGAAAGAAGGAAGGAAGGAAGGAGACAGAAAGAAGTTCATAGAATTCATAGAAAAGGAAGAGAGAGAATGCCAAACAAAAATATAGTCTCAGGCAAAGGGATCTACTTTCTTTTCTGTTCATTACAGGGTCAAGTCAACAATCGTTGCTTCAGTGTACATAATGGAAAGAAATAAACTGATCATTACAGTGTTTACATCTGAGCGGAATGTGATGAAAAGGAAATTATTTTTTAAAAAAATCAATTAAGAATAAAGGACATATGGTGGAGGGGAAAAGCAGGGATAAAGATGAATAAATATTTGATGATAAAATAAAAATAGAAACTGCATTCTAAATATAGTCTCAGACAAATATAAAATATTAAGTACCAATACAATACAAATGCTTATTGTAGCCATCCCATTTTAAATTTATGACCATAGCTGATAATGCAGCGGGTTCATCTAGTTAGTGATGGCGAACCTTTTAGGCACAGAGTGCCCAAATTAGAAGGTGCGCACACACCAGAGTGCCGGAAACTTGACAACCAGCTAGCCAGCTCACATGCGCACCTCGGAAACCTGACAACCAGCTGGCTGAGCTGGGGCGATGGCGCATGTGCTCACAGAGAGGGCTCTGCGCCCCACCTCTGGCACGCGTGCCAAAGGTTCGCCATCAAGGATCTAGTTTGACAGATGAGAGAAGAGATGGGACATGTTACTTTTTCAATCTACTCTTCCTATTTCAATTTCTTTTATTTCCATCTTTCGACCCATATAGCTTGGAGGCTAAAATGGTAGCACAGAAACTATTCCACAGTTTATAGAACTGACCTATCCAACAGCTTCCTAAGAAATACACTTAATTCCGATGAACCCTAAACCAGAGTATGGTTTAGTGCAATATATACCCTTTAATGGAAAGTATGGTTCAACAGGCCTCATGCCTTAGCTCAAGGAACTGCAATGTGTCTATAAATGGCAGATAGTCAAAGAGCCTGCAGATATGAAGATAATGAATCCAGTTCACTGAACTTTAAAGCTCTGGCTGAGACTATTAAAAAATCACAATGAAGCATTGACTCCTTCAGCAAGAGAAGGACTAGAGGTGACATGATAGCAGTCTTTCAATAACTGAGGAACTGTCACAGAAAAGAGTGAATTGACCTATTCTTCAAAGCACCGGAAGGCAGGAGAAGTACTAATGGGTGGAAACTCATTAAGGAGAGATCCAATCTAAAATTAAGGAGAAATTTCCTAACAGTGAGCTCAATTAATCAGTAGAATGTCTTGCCTCCAGAAGTTGTGGGTGCTCCATCATTGGAGGTTTTCAAGAAGAGATTGGACAACCCTTAGTCCGAAATGGTATAAAATCTCCTGCTCAAGCAGGAGTGGAATAGAAGTCCTCCAAGGTCTCTTCCAACTCTGTTATTTTGTGTTCTGTAATCTGTGACATAAGCAGGATATATTCCATGATCACAGTCCATGAGTGTCAGTGTCAGCAGGATGTGGTAAACACTGGGGGAAGGCAGTTCTACAAAATGCCACAGAAATCCAAAGGTGGGCTTGTGACAAGATGTGTATGGACGGTGTTAAAAGTCCAAACCCCTCTCATTTGGTGCAGAGTGTGGTCCAATCATCACTAGCACTGGAGAAGATGAAATACATCAGATGGGCTCATCACGAGGAAGCCATAGTAAGGTTGCAGCAACTCTCTGAGCTGAAACACCATGAGAAAAATGTCAAACTATTTCTTCACATATGCCAAAACTAATGGAAAAATGTTCATCATGCCAAGGAAGAATGTTGGGTTGCCAAAAGATGAGACTTCCCAGTCTGGAGGTAATTATTTGGCTACTGGAGAAGAGCAAACAGTTTTATCAAGGCAGTACGACATGACTGGATCAAAGTTTTTGGGAAGTCCAGTTGCTGATGTTGGCAGAATAAAAAAAAAAAGCTGAAGCATTATTAAAACACTTAGGATGAGAACACAGCTGCGATATAAGAATATCTGCAAGAGGGACTTAAAGGCCCTGGGAATGGACATTAACAACTGGGAAACCTTGACCGTTCAACTTGGAGGCTAAAGATGCAGCATGGCCTTCCCCAATTCGAAGAGACACTTGTTCAGCAGGCTGAGGCAAAGAGGCAGTCCCAGAACCAGCAGAAATCAGAAGAGGCAGAAATCTGGGGGCTGGGCAGGGGACAGAATGTATCTGCCCTCAGTGTGGAAGGGATTGCCACTCTCAAATTGGCCTTTTTAGTCACACTAGATGCTGTTTTAGGACCTCTTTCCAGAGCACGATACCATAATCTCTTGAGACTGAAGGATGCCAATGAGGATGAGAACATGGAACATCTACAGTATGAACCAAAGAAAGCTGGATGTTGTTAAATCAGAAATGACCTAAACTGGGATGGAAATTGTAGGAATAAGTGGTTTAAAATGGTCAGCATTGAGACATTCAAATGTTTCTATTCTGGAAATGAAACTTACAGAAAAAATGAAGCAGTGGTTATTGTCCCAAAACATATGTATATGCCTATGTAATGTAATTAGTGTAACCCAGTCAGAGACAGAATAATAATCATTCTAAAAATAAAATCAGAAGAAAGAAAAACCAGGCTTTCAAGAAAACCCAGTTTATGTCATTTGTAAAAGAATTTAAGATAAACAGTGATGGAAGTAGTTGACAGCTACAGTTCTCTAGGTCCAAAATTGAGAAGGATGGCAGATTTGCAAAAGAGATTCAGAGGTGAGGAGCAGTGGGCAAAAAGGCATTGGGAGATTCATGAAAGACAAACTTTTCAGTCAAGACACAAGCTAGAATGGTATCATGATGTATGAATGTGAGGGGTGCACTCGGCCCAACAGCAAGAGAAAGAGCTTCTTTGAGCTTTGATGCTAGACAAGTCTGCTTTGCATTTGTTGGACAACCAAGAAGACCAACCATTCAGTTCTAGAGGAAATCAATCCAGAATGCTCATTAACGCAACAGTGCATCTGTGGAAAAGATGAAAATACTGGTCAAGGTCAATGGAGGGAGAAGTTGACAATACAGGAGGTAGATAGATGAAACACAAGTCACAGAAATGCAACTGCAAGAATTGCGCAATGCAGTTAGAAACAGGACGTCTTCGAGGATTTTTAATCCATCGAATCACCAGGAATTGTTTATCATTCAATAGGGCAGAACAACAACAACACAGCAGCGTAGCAAGTCAAACAGATCAAGGGAGAATGCCAGATTTGAAAATGTCAGGGCCAGAAAGCATTGTGACCTTTGGAAATATTAGATAATGTTATTAGTGTGCTACTAATAATAGCACTTTGCAGTAATAAATGTTGTTTGAGATTCATATCATGCCATATTGCCATATGAGAGAGGCAGGATGTTAAATTGTTCAGGCTCAATAATGGGAGGAAAATAAAATAAATGTTTTCTGGTGTATACTGTAAATTATGAAACAGCATGTCTACTTAGATATTAATGAAATTGCAGACAGAATTACTCCTTTATTCTCCACGCATGTGACAGATTGAAACAAAGTAAACAGTGTAATTTTCAGCAAGTAAATGTGGATAGGACTGCAATCAAATCCAGATAAATATAGATTTTGGTCAGTTTATTTTACTTTTTCAGACATACCACAGAGATATTTCCCAAACAGTGGGATTTTATTTCCTTGGGTTCAATTGACAGTTTCTTTTAGAAAATATGAAAATTTTAATTACAATAGTAAAAGCACAAATAAAACTCAAAGAGAAAAAGAGATAGAAAGGAAAGAAAAAGAAAAAGAAGAAACTAAAAAAAAGGAAAAGAAAAGAAATCTTTAAAGAAATGGCTTCCAATCTTCAACCCAACAAATAGAAAATAACTTAATAACTCTTCATCCCCTATAAGGTTATAGACAAATATCTCTTTTTCCTATAATCCATATTTCATCTGTATGCAAATCCATAAATCAACAACTTTTACTGGTGTCAGCAAAAAGTCCATGAAGGTTCCTGGAGCTGTACAGAAACATGTCTTACTTTAATATTGGTTAAACAAACCAACTTTATATTCCTTCCTTTTACTTCAGAAAATCTCGATCTTTAATTCATTCAGCTGTTGCCATAGAATTTGATCTGTCGTCAAGGTGTTTTTTTTTCTCATCATAAAGGTTTCTTTGGGACTTTAGCAAACCTCTTTTGCAACCCCCACTCCACCCAGAAATCCTTGCCCAGGTCATTCTCTTGGGTTATAATTTGTATTTCCACTTTAATCTTAAAAGCTTTAACCAACTTCTTTTGTATATTCATTAAAAAGTCCTTATCAGGTCATCCTCTTGGCATGTCAGTTGCATTTCTACTTTAGCTATTTTCTCTGCCTTATAATGCACATATTTTTTTAATCATCCAGTAGTTGTACATTAGGCAAAATTTATTTCACATCTGTCATTCCTTTGCTAAGATCTTTGGATATCATCTATCATAGAAGCACACATTACTGGCTTTACTATATACTGTACTACTAAACTCTTAGTGTTAGCTGAAATGATGCATCATTGGGTAATAATTTTTGAATCAAGGTATTTCAAATGTGGTAACTTAAAGAATGTGTCCCAAATCTGGAATCCTTTATTCCTGTGGAATTGAAATTTCAAGGATCTTCAGACCAGTTATATTCACAACCTGTGACTGCTGCAAAGCTGCTGTGGTAAGCTGATGTCACATGATCATGATTTTTGAAGTTCCCCTCCAACTTCCCACTAGCAAAGTCAATGGGGAAGCTATCAGGAAGTCAGAAATTACTTGCATTTTTGCATGCCTGTGATGATTTTGTTTATCATTTTAGGTAAGTAAACATTGACAAAGGTTCATCCAATGGGCCATAGGTTGTCTAGTATCTGCTAATTTTTAACTCCATTTTTCAATGGGGTATTTCAAATGACACGATGTTTTATTTAAGTTTGGAAAAGCCATATCAACCAAAAATAAAAGGCAAGTTTTCATGTTTTTCCTCCTTTTCCTTTTCTGCCTGGGATCTTTAGATCCCTCTAGCATCCAATTTCAGAAATCGTAAAGTCTCAAATTCTGTTATGACTTAGGATAAATAAAACAATTTAGTTCCCATAAATGCTGTTTATTTATATAATTATTTCTAAGACTTTATATTAAAAGCCCAAACATTCCAAATTTGTTTGGTCCCTTAATTCGTTTATAACTTTCTTGGATCAAAACCTTGTTTGGCTTTTTGCCACTTATTTTCAATTCTTTAAATTTCTAAGTCTAAACTTAATTTTTCTTTTGTTCAAGAATAAAGGTAAACTCACAAGTGGCATCTCAAACTTGTTGTTCCAATGATCTCTGATACAGTAGCCTTGAGATAATTAATTAGGCAATTTCCAAAAGTGATTAGAAAGTGAGATTAACAAACCCAGTGTCCTTCAAAAAAGCTCCACCGTGACTGTAAACATGATGGCTTTCCTTTATTTCCAGGCATTCAAACCCATGGGAGCTGCTGTCTTGCAGTGTCCTTGTGAGGGGAAGCCATCTGGGGCACATGCGGGCAATCTCCCATCCTCTTTTTATCTGGGAAGAGTCCAAGGAAGCAGTCTGCGCTCTGGTTCTTCAGTCTTTGCTGCAGTCGTCATTTCTGCTCTTTCAGTTCTTTATACCCTCCCCAGAAGTCTGTTCAAATGACAATTTTCTGTCTACAGCAACACTTCAAAGTGATATTTGGTTTGCCAGTGCCGGAACAATTTTGATTATAATATGACTCCTAGTGACATATGAAGGATTATATTCAAATGGAAAACAATTGATTGCTCTGAGATAGAGTGGGAGAAAAGGTTTTTTTTTTGTCAGAACAGGAATATTTCACCTTGGATTGTGTCCCTGTCCTGTATACATTAATAAAGTAAACCAAAGTCTCTTTTGAGAAAAGCTTGCTTCCCAATGACTTAATACAGGTAGTCTTATCTGTATAGTGTTATCACTGTTACCCCTGTCTTCTTCTGAGCTTTGTTTTTGTTTTCTTTTTAAACTTTCCAATCAAATTTGCAGTCCTGGGATTTCCTGGCTGTAAACCATCCAAGTGTAAGCCAGGCCTGGCCCTACTTTACTTCTAAAAGCAGGCAACGTGTCACCAGAGAGGCCACCTGGTCAT
Organism: Ptyas mucosa; assembly: GCA_012654045.1. NCBI lineage: Eukaryota > Metazoa > Chordata > Lepidosauria > Squamata > Colubridae > Ptyas > Ptyas mucosa. Next base: position 14,019,088 of record WNWU01000030.1, read on the forward strand.
TAGGAAAGAAACCTTTGAACAGATTGATGCCAGTTATTCAAAAGATAATTCATCATGACCAAGCAGGATTTATTGAAGGCAGATATATGAAGGAGAATGTTAGGCAAGTTATAGACTTAATGGACTATCTAGATAAGAATAAACAGATCTCTGCAGTGCTGGTTTTTTTGGATGCGGAAAAAGCCTTTGATCGCGTGAATTGGAACTTTATAATTAAGACTTTGGAAAAAATGGATTTGGGGGAGCGGTTTATACAAGCGATTGGTGCAATTTATCAAGAGCAACATGCACAACTTATTATCAATGGATGCTTAACATCGAATTTTAACATACAAAAAGGCACCAGACAAGGTTGTCCATTATCCCCGTTATTATTTATTTTAACTTTAGAAGTCTTACTCAATGCAATACGGGACTCGAATTCCTTGACTGGAATAGTTATAAGGCAAAAGGACTATAGAACTAAGGCATTTGCAGATGACCTGGTTGTTACCCTATCACAACCTATGAACTCAATAATCCAGATGAAAAATATTATAGAAGAGTATGGCATGGTATCTGGTTTCAGGTTGAATCAGAAGAAAACTAAAATGATTGTCAAAAATCTGACAGAGAGTAAAAAAAAGGAACTGGAAAGAATGGCAGGCTTCGAGACTGTTTCAAAGGTCAAATATTTAGGAGTACAAATCACAGACTCCAATGCTAAACTGTTTCAAAATAACTATGAGGTTCTGTGGCAAAAGATACAAAAAGATATGCAAAACTGGAAGAAACTGCAGTTATCACTGCTTGGAAGAATATCAGCAGTAAAGATGAATGTTTTACCTAGACTGATCTTTTTATTTCAAATGATACCGGTGCTTAAATCAGACAAACCATTGCTAGAATGGCAAAAAGGACTGAACAAATTTATTTGGAATGATAAAAAACCAAGAGTCAAACTGAAAATAATGCAAGATACTCGTGAGAGAGGTGGTCTTAAACTCCCAAACCTTCGATTATATTATGAAGCAACTGCATTGATACAATTAAGTGATTGGTTTGGGAAAACTAAGACTGACTTGTTGAATATAGAAAGTCATGACCTGGTTTGGGGTTGGCATGCATACTTATTTTATGATACCAAAGTGGATAAAGTGTTTAACAGTCATTTACTTAGAAATGCCTTGCTGAGAGTCTGGAGAAGGCACCGAACTAATTGGGATTATAAGATTCCGTTTTGGCTGGATCTCGCTGATACCATGTGGAATACAAATATTAAGTCACTCGGGGGGTTTTTATATAAAGAGTTACTTTACTTTGAAGAGGGCAGGTGGCGATTGAAGACTTTGGATATGCTGTTGGAAGAAGGGAAATCGTTGACTTGGTTGCAGTACAATCAATTACAGATGAGATGGAAAGAAGATCAACAAACTGGTTTAATGGAATATGAAGTAGAATTGGTTGAACAGATGAAGCGGACAGGTCCAATGCACATTAAGAGAGTTTATAATGTTTTGTTAGAAAGAGACTCAGAAAATGAGCTAGTTAAAGATTGTATGATTAAATGGGCACAAAATTTCTCTCAACCAGTTATGTTGGAAACATGGGAAAAAATATGGGTTCAGAACGTTAAATTTACACAGTCACAAAATTTACGAGAAAATTTTTATAAAATGTTTTATAGATGGCACTTAGACCCCAAGAAATTGTCTTGCATGTACCCTAATGTGCAGCCAAAATGTTGGAGATGTGATTGTTTAGATGCTACATATTATCACATCTGGTGGACCTGCAGGAAAGTGAGGGCTTTTTGGATAAAAATCTGGTGGGTTATGCAAAATGTTTTAAAGAAAAAAATACAATTTTCTCCGCAATTTTTTTTATTGGGTATAGTTAAAGACTTTACACTGGGTGAAACTAAATTGATTTTGTATATGGTGACAGCAGCTAGGTTGTTGATTGCCCAACATTGGAAGAGTGATGTTTTACCGACGGTTGATCAATGGACCCAGAAGATGGCTGGATTTGCAGAAATGGCAAAGGTTTCAGCTTTTTTAAAAGATCAGACCCATGAGAAGTATATACAGGAATGGAAATTATGGATTGAGTATGTACAGAATAAGTATCAGACTAGAAAATATTATATCGCTTTTAGCTGAGATGACTATGTTAGTATGTTAGTAAATATAGAAAAAAGATATGGAAGTTTGAATAACATATATATTGTTTGGGAATATTAATATTGCATATAATGGAAGTCAAGGGGGGGAGGGAAGAGGGAGGAGGGGGAGGGTTAGGGTGGGGATGGGAAGGATTTATATATTCTTTTTACATGTATTCTACAATCTGTGGCTAGGGAGGGGGGGGGGAAAGGGGGAAAAATTTGTATTGTTAAAACTTTTTCAATAAAAAAAAAAAGGAAAGAAACCTTTGGTTCATCGCACTGTGTCATGATGGGCTTCCTCATCTACTTCAACTGGAATCCCATTTATGTTTGTTTTGTATGGAAAGCTGTCACTGAAATGAATGAAAGACTCACTGTTTTCCTCTGGAATGAAAATCTGCCCGTGGAGCTCTTCCAAACTGATCTGGAACTAATTTTGATTTTTTTAAAAAAAAACCAATTACATACAAGAGAAAATAGGATCATGCACTTTTTTAAGGTCTGTGGGAGGTGCTTAAAGCAATTGACACTATCAACTGACATGTTCTTCCTTGTTTTCACATTAAAAGAACGAGAGAGAATCCTAAACAAAATAAAAAATGATACATGCTGGTTCTGCATTTGAAAATTGACTGTCTCCACCTGCCAAACACTGAAAACTGCAACTGGAATAGTTTCAAGATCTTATAGTCACTTATGCATAGGAACAGGATGTACAGTTCCTGTGCAACTGCCGTTACTAAGCTTGCCGTGAGAGTTGTTCATCTGATTCAGTTTACACAGTAAGTGTGTATCAAGAATGACTCAGTGATGTCTATTGGAACCCTAAAGCTAAACAGGACAGCGATGAAAAGATTTTCTTTTAAAAAAGGAAAGGCATGCCAGGAGAAGAAAAGGGAAATAGCAATATTTTCCTTGGAAAAAGGGAAAAGTCCTGAAATTTGATATAAAGGAAGTTTACTAGGCATCGGTGGTTCAACAAATATGCATGCTGTTTTGTGTGAAATGTGCATGCAAATGAATACAGATATATAGTAGATTTTTGGCGAACCAGAGGTTGTATGCTACATTCAGCTCTTTTGCATTTCCTTATATATGCATATAATTATTATACATTATACATTACATTATTATTACATTACATTATTATAATAATATTACATCATTATTATTTATTATTTATTAGTTCGATTTATATACCGCCCTTCTCCGGAGACTCAGGGCAGCTTACAATGCGTTAAGCAATAGCCTTCATACTTTTGTATATACCGGCTTAGTAAGGCTTTCGGGGGCCCCAAGCGATGTTCTTTTTTTATACAAAGTCAGCTTATTGCCCCCACAATCCGGGTCTTCATTATATCGTATATATTACATTATACATCATAAGGATTATACATGTATAAACCTGCCCATCTACCCTGTTTTCCCCAAAATAAGACATCCCCTGATAATAAGCCCAATCGGGCTTTTGAGCGCATGGCAATAAGGCCAAGCGCTTATTTCAGGGTTCAAAAAAATATAAGACAGGGTCTTATTTTTGGGGAAACACGGTAGTAGTTCAAAAGCATGCAATTCCAAGTAGATAAACAGGTACCACTTCAGTGGGAAAGTAACAGCATTCTGTACACCTTTGGCATATAGCCATGCTGGCCACATGACCATGGAAATTGTCTTCAGACAATACTGGCTCCTTTGGCCAAGAAATGGAGATGAGCTAAAGTCAGACATGGGTGAACAGGGAAACCTTTATCTTAATAAGGTAAATATACGGTCCTTTTCTTTGTCATCCCTTTTTCATCAGTATATATATTGGAAGATTCTATGCTTCTCATATAAATATCTTATCCCATTTTAGAAGTAGGTAACTATTCAAGAATAATCTTTCCTAAATAAGGGGATAATATATAAACCACTTTATATTGATCTGCATAGCTCAATATTATGATCAATGACTAGATTTAGCAGATGGTCTGATTAATAATGAGTTCGGTTTATGTGCTATGTTAATCCAAAATCAAACCAATTATATCATGGTATAGTCTTATGAACCAAGCTGGCTATTGATTGAGAGCTGTTGTCCAGGATTTGAGGCCTGTTTTTTCCCTAGTCCCTACCTAGAGATTGAACCCTGGACCTTTCCCATTCTGAGTTCTTTGCTGTATTCTAGCTATAGCTAGCTATAGTTATAGCTGTTCCACAATTCCCCCTTTCAATGCTTTTATTTATTTTCCTGAATATTCCCAACATTATTAGAAACAATATCTTATTCTGCAGAAAGTTCTGCCAGGAAAGCACTCTAGCGTAGAAAAATTAGTGCTTAATTGTCCCCCAGGACCTCAATATTTTGTTGCCTACAGCAAAAAGTAAAAAATTGCTCTTTGTTATTCCATATATAAAAGCCAACTCAAGTGACAGCTGATTCTTACTTAAATGTTGGCTTAAGCCTCTTACTTGTAAAATGAGACCTGACCCATGTTAGCCTGTTGTGGCAAAATACCAAAGCAGATCACCAATATTCCTTTTGATAATATGTCTTAGTCAGAAAAAATGCTACTGGGCTTCTTCTGATCTTTTTTTTTTTGCCATGAAACAGTATCTTCAGTGACATGTGAAGAGAAATCCATCTTTGCAGATGACCATGGCAAATTGAAATTGGGTCAAAATATCAGCACAAGCATGTCATGATGCCAACCCTGCCCTTATAAGAGGGGTGGGTTCTAATTTTTTTTACTACTGTTTCTGTGGGCGTGGCTTATTTTGTGGGTGTGGCTTGATGATCATGTGACAATTCTTTAGGATTTAGCAGAGGTACTGGTCTACCAGGCTTTTAACTGCTTGCAGAGCTGTACCAGTCTACTCATTTTGTTTTTTGAGGCACTGGTCTACCCATTTATTTTTGCAGGCACTGGTCTACCTATTTATTTTTGCAGGCACCGGTCTACTCATTTGTTTTCTTTTACCACTGATCAGCTGTAGGGTGGCCCTTTGAAGCCCTGCGGCAAGAGTTTAAACAGTTTTTTTCCCCCTCTAGCCGATAGCTGGGACTCAGGAGGCAGCAATATATTGGGGGTGGGGCCAAATAAAAGGTAAGAATAATACAGGGGGGTGGGGGAGCAGGGGGGCGGGGGCGGGGGAGCAGAACCAGTTCGGTGATGTCATATCGTCACCGCTACCGGCTCGGCCGAACCGGGCCGAACCGGGAGGAACCCACCACTGCCTTATACCCAATGTCTGATACAAGTATGCTGGTCCTCCAAGCCTCTCTCCCCCTTCGTCAACCATGTCAAGTGTTCAACACATAACAACTACCTCATTGGATACCTTGCCTAATGCGTGGGCCAGGACTGGACATATTTTATCTCCAATAGCAGCTACACCTCTGGACAAAGCAGCCTTTCATTTCCCTACACAAACAGAAAGGACCAAAATAAAACAACAACAACAGAGTTTTCTTCAATGAGAAAGTGAGTTACAGCCTTGAGAGCTATTAGGTAAGATGACAACCTTTTGGACCAGATGGGAAATATGAATATCAATTGCAGGACGACAACCGTAAGAGAGGCTTTTATGTTAAATGTTTACTGATATAGGCCAGAGGTTCCCCATAGATCATTATAGAAAGTATAATCCTGGATTAAATTAAAGTGGGGGGGAGGCAGGCAAAGAATTTCAATTCTTTGGGACAGACCCTCAAAATCAACCCTCTTCTTTTGTACTGTGCTAAAGCAGAACATCTACATGTAGTAAAATGTGAGTATTAAAAATACTACCCTTTTGAGCTATCTCCAGATACCTTTGGAAATAATAATTATTAATTAGACAGTAATATTATCTGGCAACAGTAATTCAGAAAGATCATGCAGATTTTTCCACAGGCAACTTTAAGTTAAGGGGAATTTATGGATAAATTGCAACACTGCCGACACAAACTGGAGTACCCCTCGGTTACTTTTACTCATACCAATTTATTGGTCGCTGTAACTCAGGTTTGACTGGTTGGAAGCTGCTGTGATCAGATTCCTATTTTATGCCAACAGTGACAGCTGTTATCAAGGTGAACTCAGTGTGAAGAGATGCTTTTTATCATGACAAGCAGAGACTGCTCTTTTTTGCAAACTATGCTTGTGTCTGTTTGTCTGTCTGAGTCTCTGTATGTATCTAAAAAGTAGTCTCTTTCAGGAATAACTTATAGCAAAATCTTCCTTTATAAAGAAGGAGCCATTTCTGAAATGTTATCTTCACTTTGGGAGCAATGAAAGAGCAGATATCAAAAGAAGGTTGGTAGATGTTAATGAGGAAAAAGTGCTGAGATGTTGTGATATCAAAGCCAAGATTCACTGGAGCGTGAGGGTCACACAGAGCAACATGGCAATCACAGAAAGATCATCTAAAATTTGCATGCACTTCAACCCTTTCAGAGAAGCAAAGAAAGAGAGATAAGTTTTATGCCAAGAGATAAATCTGAAGTTGGACTGGTTCATAGGTTCAGAAGAATTATTCAGGAAAGATAACAAATATAAAATATCATAAAGAAAGGGTGGGGGGAAAACAAAGAGAGAGAGACTCAATTTACAAATTGCAGGCTTCCTGTAATGCCCCTTAGGACTTCAAACAAAATGCTGCAAACTAAAGGGTTGCTAGTATGAAATTCACTTGTTCCAAACAAATGTTCTCTAGAGCAGAGAATGAGTCTTCACAATTTATGACAGTGAAAACATACTGCTCAATGATTCTTCTATGGCAGTGTTTCCTTGTGAAGGGAATTCTGTGTAATCATGCACCATAATGCAATCATTGTTTTAATCCACTGAGTGTGAGGCATGCATCATGAACAATTTTCTTTGTGCAAATCGCCCACTGGTTTGACTCTCCATGTGGTCGATGACAAACTGCAGTGTGGGGGATTGCTCTAGGAGTTATTATCTTGCATTTCTCTCCAGATGTGTGATGGGAGCTGTCCAGCTTAATAGTGCTGATCCTGTGTTTGGATCAGTGGATATGTTTCATTTCTGTGCTTCTTCCCGAAGTGCTGTCCGTGAAAACATAACCAACTTTCTCTTTTTGTAAAAACTATACTTTGGGGACGCAACTAACCTTTAGTAAAAATTGCAAATCTAGTCACATGCAAGGATCTTTATAACCAAGGCTGATAAAAGGAAGGCCACAAATCTTTGTGTTCATTGAGCTAAAGGAAAACAACATTTTAAAATTCAGTAAATTTAAGACTTCAGCAAATTGGTCCCCTCAGATTAATTCATCCTCCATATTTCCCAGGAGATATAGTTGTGTTGTCCATGCTATGGCAATTATAGAAGTTGAAGTGTAACACATATGGTGGCTTTATTTTAAGAAACTGTCATTTTCATACGTAGCTGTGGGTTATAATCCACTGAAAGTGTTACTGAGGTTGACTATGCCAGGAGGTAACCTTTTGAACATTACTGCAGTGTTGAACACTGCATCCATGACATCTTTCTTTTGATGCTATTCCAGTGATTTAGAGAAGCTGTCAAGAAAGAATCAATTATGCTATACAATAAAAGCAACCCCACCGTCCCATCACTAGGAATATTACTGCAAGATTGTGGTCATTTTTATTATGAGGATCTAGATTGTGGAGGCAATATGCAAATAATGCTGACATTGCAAATTGCTCGGAAAATGCTGTAAAGCAATATGGGGCAGTATATACGGTAAGTCTAAATGCTATTGCTATTGCTTTTAGTTCCAGTTAACAACATATTTCCTGGGTTTTTTTGCACCAGATGTTTTTCCAAAACTGTTCTGAAAAGGCAATCCCATGTAGGAGAATTTATATTCTTTCTGTTTCAAAACTGTACAGAAAGATCATCGGAGGAATTTTTAGACAGCTTTATTTTTTATCACTTCATTTTAATGTCTTATCGATTCTGGTTAATGACTTCAGCATACTAATCATGTTGTTGTTTTACCAGCAGTTTCCTACCACTGAGAATTGGCCTTCTGGAAAAATACATAAACAACATTCTCAGTGACATCCTTCTCTTGAACGTCCTATGTGTGTACTGAACATATTGTACCTAATGCTCATAAACTGGTACATCTAGAAATAACAAATATGTATGTTTGAAAGCACTATACACTTTAAAGTAGAGGAAGTAGGAGAAATACATCATAAGCTTACTAATATCCATAATCACCCAATAAAGAGATCCACAGTTTGAGGAAAGCTAGTGCAAACAATGAAGTCAGGTTTATTATCTCTCCCCCAGGTGCCAGTAAAACAGAAGAGAATGCAAGCTCTATTTGTCCTAAATTTAATTTTTTGAGTTTCCCAGGGAACCTTTCATAGTATGCTGTCCAAATGCAGTAGCAGTTGAGTCTGGTTTCATGATGATATGTTATGTGAACTATTGCCAGAATATGGTCTAAGGATGGAGTTCTTATGAATGTTGTTGTAAGTAACAAGTCCTGAAAGAGTGAGCCATTCGGGGTACCTAAAGCAAGTTTTGTAATGTTACGTGGGAATCACCTTGGGAGAAAGGTGATTATTAACCTTAATCCTAAACCTAATCCCAATCCTAGAAAAATAGCTGCAGACTAGGCAACTGTCATACAAAAGCAGCTAAATCCACCAATGGAAAAGATTCTATTAACGTAACTTCTCAATAAAGATAGAGCTGGTACTTCTGGTTGTGTTTTTAGTATGGATTGCCTCACAAGACTGACTAATTTTAAGATATGTTTATGTCAATCTATTACATTTGATGGGGTGTGGTGGGGTGGGGTAGAATGTAGTGTAGTGTAGTGTACAGTAGAATAGAATGGAGCGGAACAGAACAGAACAGAACAGAACAGAACAGAACAGAACAGAACAGAACAGAACAGAATGCTTTGTTTGGCCAAGTTTGGTTAGACGCATGAAGAATTTGTCTTCAGTGTAGAAGCTCTCAGCGTACAATGAAAAGCAACAGAATCATCATGATCACAATCATCCCAATAAGAAAGGGGAGTGAAGAAGAGCCTGGTGGCGCAGCAGACTAAAGCACTGTTATTAACATTCATTAACATTCAGCTGCCTGCAATTACTGCAAGTTCAAATCTCACCAGGCTCGAGGTTGACTCAGCCTTCCATCCTTTCTAAGGTAGGTAAAATGAGGACCCAGATTGTGGGGGCAATAAGCTGACTTTGTATAAATATACAAAAGTATGAAGGCTATTGCTTAACGCATTGTAAGCCACCCTGAGTCTCCAGAGAAGGGCGGCATATAAATCAAATTTTAAAAAAAAGATAACAGAAGATAAATGATAATACTACAGCCATACCATATGGGGATATTTTGGGAATGTAAATTATAGAATTCCCTCTGCTATCTTTAGGACCTTCCAAGTTGTGCTATGCTGCCTTACTGTGACTGTGAGTGTTCTTGGAAGAAATGAATAAGAATGGTGAAAATATACCACAAGGATATATACTATTAACAGTTACTCAAGGCATACCTAGCTAAAGCAATCAGGTACCTATATTGAAGTGCAGTGATATATGAAGACACTGAAGATGGATGATCACTTTAGTGTCAATGGCAAAGGCATCACTTCATACTATGTGAGAGAAGGCAATGGTAAATTACTTTTGTGTGTTATTAATAAAACTACATGGATAAGCACTATAAAAGGGATTGATGATATAGTGCCAGATGATGGGGCCCCTCAGGTTAGATGGCCCTCAATGTGATGTTGAGGAAGACGCTTTCGGAGCACTAATGGTGTTTATAACATGGCTAGAATAAAGCCTTTGGGATATCTAGTTGCTGACAGCGCCATTCAAGAAAAGAAAATCTGAATGTACAAAGGCAGAATTATAGGGGTAACATGGAATGTAAAAAACCCAAACATGAGAAAGCTCCAGAAAGCAAAAGATGAAATGTATCAAATGCACATTGACACTTTAGGCATAAGCAAATTGAGATTGAGTGCAACTGAACACGTTCAGACAGAGGACTGCAGTGTTGACTTTTCAAAACAGGAAACACAAGAAGGATCTGTGCCAGGAAGGATATAGCTAATATAGTACTTAACCACAATGTTGCCAGTGGCCGAATAATATCATTAGACTTTGCAGACAATCCTTTAATATGACAATTATCCAAGGTCATGCTCCAACCACTAATGCAGAACAAGAGGAGGTTGATGAATTTTATGGGCAAGCTTAATCTGAAATTCAGCAGGACATGCAAGCAACAAGATGTCCTGTTGTGACCAGAGCCTAGAATTCCAAAGTTGGAAACAGTAAGGAGGAAAACTTAGTTGAACTGCATCATCTTGGAATCAGAAATGAAGCAGGAGAACAAGGAGTTTTTGGAAATCTGCTTATTTACATTGTTAAAACAAATGGAGCATACAGAAATCAAATTGATTATACTCTTGGCACAAGGAAGTCGGAATGGGACAACTCGGTGTGGGCAGCTCGCCACTGCCAGCTCGCCACCACCAAGTCACCTCTACCAAGTCACCAGTGCCAAGTCACAGCAGGACAACTCCACACAGCCTATTCACCATGGGGACAACTCACTGCAGGTGGCCTGGGGCTCGGTGTGGCAGTGACAATGGTGGGTGTGAGAATAGGATGTTCCTGACTGCTGCTGCCTCCCCATCACCCACCCTGCCTACCACCACCACCACCAAACAGCCCAGAACTCTATGTGGTGGCAGTAACAGTGTGTGTGCATGTGTCTGAAAATGGGAAATACCTGTTGCATTGCCACTCTGCGTTCTGCCCACTCACTCACCTGCCCACCCGGCTCTCCCTTTGACTACCCCCAGTTGTCCCTACGGCTAGTTGGCCATGTGGGCAGGGGACCAATTCATGAGGGTTTTTTTTTTCCAGCCAGTGTGATGGATAACAGACAAGAATTTGTGGTTTAAGAACTCAGTGTCAAACTGAGGTTTATAACCTATCAGGTCAAACCAGCACAAAACTTCTGGTTTTCAATACTTCTGGCCTTTCCTCGATATACTGACTGGTTTGGGAGCCTTGGTTTTTTGTTTTTTGTTTTTTGTTTTTTGTTTTTTGTTTTTTGTTTTGTATTTTGATGCTTCATCTGCTTGCATCTTGTGAATAATCTTGGTTAAGTTTCTGTTGTGAGTTACACAGTAACTGGATTATTTGTCCTAGACAGTTGCCAAGTCTGTACCTGTTTAAGTGACTTTCTCTACACATTTATCTTGGAGGAATCCCATTGAACTCCTGAAAGCAGATATGCATACATTTGCAATATAACTGCCATATAAAGTCCATTGTCTCCTATGTCCTTGTGCCCAGTTCTGTCTGTATGCCAGCATATCCATTTCACTGTAAAAACATTCCTTACCTCAACTGCTTACAGGTAGTCAATGACTTACCATTCATTTAATGATGCAACATCACCTCTGCAATCGTGTAATTGCAATCTGGGTGCTGAAAACCTGTTCATACTTACAACCAGTTGTCAAACACTTTATCATCATGAGGTTGCCATTTGCAGTCTTCTCTGCTGTTTTCCCCATCAATGGGGAACCCAGCAGGGAAGATTGTAAGCTGCTGCTGCCCTCTCATCTTTTGGGGTTGGCTGAAAGAGCTGCCAGCCAAGGGGAGCTGAACTCCTTCATGAAGGTTTCATCTCCATGCCTGCATCCACAGAAAGAATTCCCTTCCAAGCACTGAGAGGAGCTAAAATCCTTAAGCAGGCAGTTCTTTCAGCAGGCAGCTCTTTCAGCCCCCAGAGACAAAATAAAGCTGAAATCCAAACAGCAAGTGGAGAAGCAATGTAATAAGTTAAGGAGCGTGAGATGCTTTAGGTGGGCAGGTGAGGCCTGATGTGATGGAATGTGCACCTGCAGGAGCAGTTGGAGAGAATTTGGGCAACACACAGCTTTCCTAGAGAGAGGCCTGGATTAAGAAATTGTACAAGCCTGAGCTGAATGGAACAGGGAAGAGATTTAGAATAGCCATATCCTTGAATCTCTGAGGATCCATCTAGTAGGCTACAAAGTTATAGCTTTAGTTCAGCTAGATTCTATCCACTAGGTCAGTGATGGCTAACCTTTTTGGTTGGTGCATAGAATTATGGATGTGGGCACGCTTGCATGTGACCCCACCGTGCTCCCCCCGCTTTTGGCACGCGATGGCACGGTGGGCCCAGTAGGCCCGTTTTTTTGCTCTCCCCAGTTCCAGAGCCTTTCTAGGAGCCTGGGGAGGGCAAAAATGACCTCCCCCCCCCAGAGGCCCTCTGGAGGCTGGAAACAGTGTGTTTCCTGACTTCTGGTGGGCCCAAAAGGCCCGAAAATCAGCTGGCTGGCGCACGCATGTGTGCCGGAGCTGAGCTTGCGTGCCCACCGATACGGCTCCGCATGCCACCTGTGGCACCTGTGCCATAGGTTCGCCATCACGGCACTAGGTATAAGCAAATAAAGGATTGAACTTGATTGGATTTTGCTGTGTCATCTCTGGGCTTGGGCCTGACACCCTGGGAGGCAGAGCAGAGGCCACACATGAGTTTGATCAGGGACTGAAAATCCTGCTTGGATTTAGACAGGGAGTATTTTCAGTTCCTAAATGGAGTCTCCCTCACATACACCCCTGAGGCCTTCCTGAGGCATCGGTGAGTATTAACAATCCATGAGATTGCTTAATGACCACAATTAAGAATGCCAGGATTGTAATCATTAAGTAAAGCAGTCATGTGGGCATCTCACTCAGCAACCATTTCACTCAATGACTCAGATTCTGGTCCCAATTTTACACATAAATTGTGCATCTCTAAATTTGTAAAGAAAGTAAAGAAAAGTCATGCTGCTCTGAATTCACTTACGTATATTCCTCTGGTTTAAAGGTACCCATTGCCGGTGAAGGGAAAACTGGATGAATATTTATAGCTTTTAAAGTGTCTATATAAGAAATGGTGGGCTGTGTGGTAGAGACCAAATATTCATATGCTAAAGGTGCAGTACTTGTTTTAATTTTCAGAGGTCTATGATTTTCAGCACTAACACTGATGAACAGCTCCTTGGAATTTCAAAACATTCTCTCCTGAAATAGACATACTTTTTTTAAATTTAAAAAGGGTTTTTTATTTTGTAACAAACATACAATTCATAATCAATCATACAATGTATCATCTAAGTACATCTCTTATGTCTTCTTCTTGTTCCACCAATATTGATCATATCTTGATTCTATCATTTCATTTATTGTAACATTTCCCCCAATTTGCTTACTTTTCTATTAATACATTTATCTATACAACAATTTTATCCCCACCCATCCTTCAACCCCCCCTCCCCACACACACCCCGACTTCCCAGAGCAAAAACAGGATATAAAATTTAACAAACATAAGCTAAAATATGCTAACTTACTACAAGATTCAAAACTCCCTCACACTCTTTAACTCCCCTTTGAAAGATTATTCATCAACCTACCCTTTATAAATTTTCTTATCACTTTTCATATTTGTTAAGTTATGTCTAGTCTGAAATAGACATACTAATGCTGATTTTTAAATAAGTATATGGGTGTCAAACTCGATCACCTCACGTGACATCACGTGATGTATCGTGATATTTTTTGCTTTGCGGAGCTGGGGTGGGCGTAGCCTGTGCGTGATGCATCCAGCCCATAAACTGCCAGTTTGACACCCATGATTCTAGGGGATATACATCCAGTAGAATTTCTATGTGTACTGGGAATTAGAAATGAATTTCATGTTTTTAGTGAGCATGTAATAAAGGATTGATAAAACAAATAACTAAATTGTGCTAGACTACCTGGTCTGTCATAGCAATCAACCTGAATTTATCTAAGTGTTTGAAGTGTTTACTATTAACTGAGGCACAATCACACAGAAAGAGTTTAGATATGTAGTTTAGGAGTGAAATATAAAATTTGTTACTACCAGTTCTGTGGGCATGGCTTGGTGGTGGGGGTAATGTGACCGGGTAGGCGTGGCCAACTTTTTTTAAAAAAACTTTTCAAAGCATTTTTTCTAATGCTTTGAAAAGCCTCTGCCGATCAGGAAACTCAGCTGGGGTCGTCAGAGAGGCATTTTAAAAAATACCTCTCTGCTGATCAGGAAACTCAGCTGGGATCGTCAGAGACTTTTCAAAGCATTTTTTTTACCACCTCTTCAGCCAAGAGGTTGCAGAAAAAAATGCTTTGAAAAGCCTCTGACTATCCCAGCTGAGCCGTGCGATCATCAGAGGCTTTTTTTTAACTTTTAAAAGCATTTTTTCATTGGAAGAGGTTGTAGAAAAAATGCTTTTAAAAGTAAAAAAAAAAAGCCTCTGATGATCGCATGGCTCAGCTGGGCATGGTGGGAGGGGGCACAGGGATTTTTGCTACAGGTTCTCCAAACCACCTACCGCCATCACTACCGGATCGGGTGATCCGGTCCGAACTGGGAGCATTTCACCCCTGATGTAGTTGATAGAATAACATAACAATGATCAATTGAAATTTCAGTAGAGCAAAGCTTTTTCCACATATTCCATGCAGTAGCTGGTTAGTGTTGTTGACTACTAACATTAAATAAATACAACCTAATTTATAATTGAGTCAGAGTAAATTATTAACTTTTACAAGAAATGCCACTCCATTTTTACCATAGTTTATGATAAGGGGCTTCATAAATTCATATTTCAAACAATTTTGAACTTTGTCAATATCACTACTTGGTGCATGTTATTCCCAGGGTTTATGAATTCTTGGAAAGGCGCAAGCAAGCCTGACATCATGTGGATGAAATTTATCAGTGCTGTTGTCCTTTCATTTCCTGAAGTGGAAATGATCCAGAAATCCATGGGTGATGTTTACTGGCTTGAAAAGGTGCGAGGCATTTTGAAAATGAAGTAATTAACTAATGGGGAAAAAATGGGAAGAAGTAAGACATTTGCGTTTCAGAGTTTGTCCTGTGTTTTTCTTCCTTTGAGTAAGATGACAAAACTTTGAAATTGTGCTTTCTTTCTTGAAGGCATTATTATTATTATTTCAGCTTTATTTTTCTTAGTTCTTATTTTCACATTGAGATATTTTATTCTTCAATTTTATAGTGAAATAATATATCAGGGGAAACAAGCAAGTGCGATCCTGGGGGAAAAAAATGTTTAAAATATACTTTTCCCCTAGGGTTTTTTGTGTTGTATATAGTTATACATTTGGGAGAGATGCTTTTGCAGTTAGTGTATGAATGTTCTTATATCAGAACAGGTTGTCAGGGTTCCAAGTAAGACCCCCAACGAAAGAAGACTCGGAGGCTAGAGTTCCATTTTATTAGAGATGTCATATTGGCACATCTGGGGAAACCCGAATCTGAAAGCTTCCAGGTTTTCCCCACTCAAAAGAAAATGCAAGTCCCTGCCCCAATACCCACTTGCCCATCATATGGTCCAATCAATGCACCTTCCCAACTGGAGATACCTCCCAGTCACCCCACTCCAGGTGCAGGGCAGGATGTCCTTGACTGTCAAAGAAAAGAATGTTATTATGGCTAGATATCTCTCCACTCCATACAATCCCCCCTCCCAGTTTCCCACAGCACTAAACGTGGCAGCCCTGAAGATCCAAAGTAAAAGATGGCTTCCAGGACTGACACAGGTATTATCTAGAATTATTGGTCCCAAATAAGCTCTTTGAAGATCTTATTGTATACAACGAGTAGTCCCAATGGAGATACAGATCCTGTTCTGCATCAAGTGCAGCTTTCAAAATCAATAGAGACCAGATAAGCATCTTGGGGAGGATAGAGCTGTCTCTGCTAAGGAGGTATTCATTGCTAATTCAAGGCTATGGGCTAACTCAGAGATAATTGCAATAAAAGAAAATGTCTTCATTTCTGTTCCTATGTATCTGTCAAGGAACACCGAGACTTTTCTAGGAAGTGTGCTCTGAAAAGGGCAGTACCTTTCTAGATGCTGAATGCTTTTATTAAATTCACTTGTTCAGAAATATATAACACATTACTAGAAACAATGTATCCAAAACTATGAATAGATAAAAACAGAATTATATATTCATAGAGTAGAGTAGAGTAGTTTGGCTTTGCTCTACTGAAATTTCAGTTGATCATTTATTATGCTATTCCATCAGCTGCATATCTAAATTCTTCCATGTTTTTATCGGGGAATTACTACAATTTAATCTTGAATGCGTGGTATATTCATCTTGCCTTCTGGAATGAATCTGTCTGAGAGTTACAGAAATCTATTGAATGGAAATGCCAGCCACTGCATCATTTTGTGGACCTTTTAAATCCTCCGTAACCTTTTATAAATGTCTTTAATCGCTTTGGAATTTGTATAATCTAGCTCAGAATCCACTCATCTAGCAAGGTTTTTGATGTTAAAAAAGCATTATCAGTTACAAGAGTTTTTTGCTTCCTAGAGTAGAATCATAGATACACAAACTGTTTTGGAAGGGAAGGGCACAGTATATTATTGTGTGTGGTATATAGATAACCTTACTGGCTAAGATTAAACAGCCATCAAGTCCAGCATTTACGGTAGTTTCTGACAGAAGCTAATCAGGTAGCCATAAACAAAGTATAAAAATGGCAACCCTTTCCAGCTTATTATGTTTTCTGACAGTCATTCAGAAATATTCTGCCTTTGGTGCCACTTTCTGGCAGGGCAAGGATTTAGACTCAAACATTCAGAGCCTCACAGCAAAAGGAACTGTAGAGTTCCAAATCTATCAGCCATGTTGCAACTTAGATGTTTTCACTTTTCTTTCTTTTTCTTTCTTTATTCAATTGTGTCCAATTCTCAGAGGCTGCCTGGGCAAGTCCCTGCAGTTTTCTTGGCAAAATTTTTCAGAAGTGGCTTGCCATTGCTTCCTTCCTAATGTCAGGGTTCCAAGTAATAGATCCATAGCAAGCAAAACTCCGAGGCAGGTAGATTTCCTTTATCGGAAATATCATATTGGCACATATCTGGTGAAAACCAACTCTGAAGGGTCCCTTCACCTAATTAAAAGTGAACGTTTTTCTTTCAATCAAAAACATTCAGTCACATGGCCCATTCAATGCAGCATCTGCTGGTCTGGTGACATCACTCCTCCTTCCTCCAGTCAGGTGTGAGAACCTCCTTGGTTTCCAAGAGAAAGTATTTTATTTTGACTACACAACCACAGCTATCTCTAATTCCCCCTCCCTATCCCTCGCTCCAGTGTGGCAGCACTGAAGCTCCAAGATGGCTTCAGCCAGATCATCTTCAGGGTTGACACCTAGGGCTGACAGAAAGTGGCTGGCCCAAGATCACCCAGCTGGTTTGTGCCTAAGGAAAAACTAGAATTCATGTCTCTCAGTTTCTAACTTGATGTCCTAACCACCATACCAAACTGGCTCTCGTTTTCACCTTATGGCTCGCATTATCCATGGTTATGCTTCTAAAGACTAGAAGGGACCCACATGGGGGAAATCTGTCCAAAAGTTAAAACAGGGGTAGACACATATTTATGGTAGTTTGTTTGTTTTTTCATATTCCAAGGACCACTAGCTGTTGCTGACTATAGGGGGAGGTGCTCATCTCCATTTCAAGGACATTGAGCCAGCACTGTCTGAAGACGTTTACACGCTCATGTGGCCAGCATGATGTCATGGAATGCTATTACTTCTACACTGAAGCAATTTATCTGCTTGCATTTACATGCTTTCAAACCAGTGGTGGGTTGCTACTGATTTGCCCCAGTTCGGGCGAACCGGTAGTAGCGATGCCAGGAGGTTCCACCCACCCACCCACCCGGACATCATCAAATACGATCAAAGCTTCTGCACATGTGCAGATGGGGTGCACACACCAGTGGCAAAGATAAGTGAAACCCACCCGTTTTAAACTGCTAGGCTGGCAGGAGCTGGGGCATGTAAAGGGCGCTCACCCTGTTGCACACTGCTTGGGTCTCGAACCTGGGCTATTGCTTTCCAGCCAACAAGCCCAGCATCTTAACTGCCGAGGCATTGTGCCACCTTATTCCAAGGTCCTCAATGTTACTCATAGGTGTGGGGCTAATGCTTTTTTTTACTTTGAGGAGAAGTTCTGGATTTTTCCTTAATAGTAGGCGCTTCTAAACCTTGCAGAGTTTTCACATTCATATTTTAATCCCCTTTCTCCTCAAGAGTCAGCATGCTGACACAAACCAGAGATTTCGCACTAAAATTTTTTAGGTGCAAATAAAAAGGGTTGAAAGTCATAAAGTCTAAATATTTTCCCTCTTTTTTAGACTTCCCAAGATCTTATTTAGATGAGACGCTGCATGTATCATTGGTCCATAAAGCCTGAAAGTCCTGCCTACCCTGTTTACTCAAATCATTTTTGACAAATTTTATCCACTGATAGGGAAAACAATCAGTTTGGCACCATAATCTGAAAAGAAAATCAGGAGAAATGAGATTCTTTTTCTGCCAGAGCTTCTTATTTCTAAAATAAAATTTTAAAAAATAGATAAAAGCTTCCTATTTCTGTGACTATTATGTCATTTCATGAATTACTTGAAGAAAGCATTTATATGGCAATGGATTTATGGGAGAAAGTTCAAAGAGCTCTTGAGCAGAACAGTACAGCTTGTGGGGGGGGGGGGGGGGAGAGCAAAAAAAAGGAACATGCATAAAATTGCCCTTGTTGATATTCTCCCAGAACAAACCGCATTGTCCTTGCTCAGGGCTTCTCATGGAACTGTTACTCTGTTTAGTGAATAGTTACTTAGTTTATTTAATATATTTTTAAAATCAATCAGACAGAGTTCTTACAGACTGCGGTTCAATGAAAGACTTCCAGAGCATGCATAATATAAAAGTAAAATATATTAAGAGCACTGAAGCAGGAAGCAAATAAAATTCTGGCAGCAGAGGTAAAAAGGAGTTATAGAGATGCCCATAAGTGTGGAAGAAAATGCTGGGGAGAGTACAGGTAGCCTTTGATGAAGAACTATTAATTTAGTGATATTGAAAACTACAATGTAACAGTGGAAAAAAGTGACTTAGGACCAGTCCTTGCATTTACAACCACAGCAGCATGCCCACAGTCACAAAATTGGGCTGCTTGGCCAAACTGGTTCAGTGATGTCATATCATCACCGCTACCGGCTCGGCCAAACCGGGCCGAACTGGGAGGAACCCACCACTGGTACCATCCCAGGATCATGTGATCCTCACCTGCGACCTTCCCAGCCTGCTTCTGACAAGCAAAGTCAATGACAGAAGCTGGATTTCCTAAACAACTGTATGATTCATTTAACAACCGCAATGCTTTGCTTAACAACCAGGGCAAAAAAAGATCATAAAATCAGGTGCATCTTGTTTAACAGCCATCTTGCTCAGCAATGGAAATTGTGGTGTTAAATTAAGGACTCCCTGTATTCACCTGGCACTGAGAAAACACCCATCTCCTTGTCATCAATATGAGATGAGGGTGGGAGTGGAAAGTGTCTAGTGCACTTTCTGCCTGCAGTTTTCCCCTCTTCTGATGATGATGATGCAACCGTATTTTACTGAGACTGTGTACACTACAGTGGTGTTGAGTTTCTAGTGGGTAATTTTAACATCGGACGGCATATCTACAATAAGTATTCTGAGTGTTCTTCAGCACAATGTATTTCTCATTTCTATTCAGAAACAAAGCTCAACTAGAGATAATTAAACTGCTCGCAAGCATTCCCAGATCGCATCCTGATGGCAAGAATCTTCTCCTTATTCACCTACCTTTGCTTTAATTCAGATGTTAGCCAATTTTCTTGCCAGGACCAGTTGGCTTCTGTTTGGGGGTGGGGGTGGGGGGACTTAGAAAGTTACTGTATTTTTCAGAGTATAAGATGCACCTGCCTTTTTTGGTGAGGAAAAGAAGAAAAAGAAATCTCCCTCTGCCTCTGAGCAATTTTGCCTCATTGCAGCAAACAGCAAACAGCCTGCTTTACTTTCCTTTTCCTTTTCAGCATAGCTTGATTAGCACAAGGGGAAAAAAAATCTGCTCCAGCAATTTACCTCTTTGCAGCAAGCAGCAGAGCCCTGCACAAAACAGCTGAGAGCAAATCAGCTGAAAGTCGGGAGGCCGATCCAATCAACTTGTGCTAATTAGGCTGTGCTGAAGCTGAAAGGAGCTGTTTTTTCTTGCTGTTTGCTTGCAAGGAGGTAACTGCTGCGAGGCAGAGGCCAAAGGGTGGGTGCCAGTGGGGGCCGGGGCTACATTTGGTGTATAAGACACAGCTAAATTTTCACCTCCTTTTAGTCTTATACTCCGAAAAATACGGTACTTTTCCTAGTGCCAGGCTAGCTCACTGGAGCATGTGAGTTAAAAAGAAGATAGACAAATAAATGACGCCAGTTCAGAACTGACTCCAGAACATGCTTGCTGTGTTGTGTCTCATCTGAAATCAAAGTGAGCTTGGTGCTTTCTTTGCGTCACTGCAAAGTTTGTAGGTGATCTGTTTTCCAGTTAGGAATCAAGAAACCTCTTGATTTTCTCCCTCCCTGACCAAAATGTTTTTCTTAAATTTAGTATAAAATTGGTGGCAAAGTTGGGATGTTTACAAATGACTTTCCCTCAGATAGCTTCCCGCCATCATAACAAACGGCAGCAGTTGTTTGTTTTATTTCCTTTTTAGAATGAAAGCAGGCAAGAGAGATTTGCTATTTTCAGACTGATCACAGAACAGAGGGTAGACACTGGGGGAATGTGTGGCCTTGATTAAATGACATTTTTCTTCTTTCTTAGTGGTTGTCTGAAGAGAGGGAACATTGACTGATTCATGATCATTATCTGTATTTCAAGGTTGGCAGAAGCGAGAGTGATAATAAATCAGATCAGAACTGCTTGAGAGAGTTTGAAGAAGTGGTGTGGGAGTAAGTCAATAAGAGAAATAACCCCTAAGAAAGAAAAAGATTTCATACTTTTGTGGATTGCATTTAATATTATTTTCTGCTTTAACACATCTCTGAAAATTGAAACCCTTGGGACAGTGGTGAAATGTAAAATTTGTTACTATCGGTTCTGTGGGCGTGGCTTGGTGGGGGGGGTTAATGTGACTGGGTGGGCGTGGCCAACTTTTTTTTTTACTTTTAAAAGCATTTTTTCTACAACCTCTTCGGCCAAAGAGGTTGAAAAAAATGCTTTTAAAAAGCTCTGGCGATCCCAGCTGAGTTGCCTGATTGTCAGGGCTTTTGTTTTCTTTTAAAAGCATTTTTTTTTGCTTTTAAAAGAAAAAAAAAGCCTCTGACAATCAGGCAACTCAGCTGGGATCGTAAGAGCCTTTTAAAAGCATTTTTTAACAACCTTTTCAGCTGAAGAGCATGGGGCATGGGGAGGGCAGGGTTTTTTGCTACCTGTTCTCTGAACCACCCACCGCCATTGCTACCAGATCGGGCGATCCGGTCGAAACCAGGAGCATTTCATCCCTGCCTTGAGATGAAATGGAGGGTGGTTACTGGATACAGATAACCAATACAGATGAGACAGATGACAAGTATCCCATCAATTAACAATACAGGTAATCCTCGACTTACAACAGTTTATGTAGTGACCATTTGAAGTTAGAAGGGCACTGTAAAAAGTGAGTTATGACCATTTTTCACACTTATGAACATTCCCCATGATCATGTGATCAAAATTCAGATGCATGGCAACTGACTCATATTTTATGACGTTGCAGTGTCCCTGATCATATGATCACCTTTTGAGGCCTCTGACAAGTAAAGTCAATGGGGAAGCCAGATTCACTTAACAACCATGTTACTAACTTAACAACTGCAGTTTATTCACTTAACAACTGTGACAAGAAAGATCGTAAAATGGGGCAAAATTCACTTAACAATTGTTTTGCTTAACAACAGAAATTGTGGCCATAAGTCGAAGACTACCTGTACATTAGAAACCTAATCGGCCTCCAAGTTAAATCCTACATCAATTTAATTACTTCAGGCATCTAATGAAATAGGCTACTGTATAATTCAAAAAAGCTTATGCCTTTTAATTCAATGTGTTGGTCTGAGAAGGTGTTACTAGACTCCTTCTGATTTTGAGCTACCACAAGGCTGCCATAGACAAGCATGGCTCTCCTCCTAAAATGCCTTCTGGTTTGGTCAGCTGATTTGTAGAATTTTTTGCAAGCTAATATACACACACACACACACACACACATATATACATACACACACACACACACGTGTGTGTGTGTGTTCCACTTGGCTTCTAGGTGCTCGCTAAGAAAGGATTTTTTGAAATGACCATCAGATCATTAGTATTTCATATACAGAATTATATTTGCATGCTGTGATGCTAAGGAGCTAAACATTCTACTCCCCCTCCCCACCTGAAAAGAACTCTGTTCCAACTACCAGTTGCCTTATATTAAAACGATGCTACCCCTTCGCTAAACCAGGTGTGGGTATGGCCAGCGTGTAACTCATCCGGCCTGCGGGCTGGGACATTCTACTTCCCCTCCCCCTCTGTTCCAACTGCCAGTTGCCTTATATTAACACGCTCTGACACTACAGAGTTACACATTCCACATTAAGATTCAGGCTCTATGTGTCAATTTATCACGCCTGATCACATAGTTTTGTAGCGAAGCATGGGTGTCCAGCTAGTTTCACATATTCACAAACTCTGGTTGGTTCCACATTATTCTTAGAATCTTTAATATGCTTCCTCTTTTTAGACAGAGGGATGAGAAATAAAATAGACATACCTGAAACTCAACAGTTTGTATATGAGTAAACCATTATTTGGCCACAATCAGACTGAGTTCATGCATTTTTCTAAACCTGAGGTCTCACTCAGTCTCTGGTTTCCCTTTAGTCACAATTACAGGAATTCAGCTACACGATTTCCCAATACTTTGAAGTAGGAAACTCATGAAAAATGTAGTATAAGCTTTAACATAGATTCAACATAGTTGAAAATGATCAGAATTCCCCAGTCTTCTCGCATTTAGAACCTCTCCCAACTAGCATCGTCTTCACTTACATGAGAAACAGCTCACATACATTATTTCCTTGCCCACTGCAGCTCTCCCCCTACTCCAAAATGTTAAGTGCAGCACTCAAGTGTTGCAGCTTCACTAGAATAGAATTCTTTATTGGCCAAGTGTGATTGGATATACAAGGAATTTGTCTTGATGCATATGCTCTCAGTGTACATAAAAGAAAAAATACATTCATCAAGAATCATAAGGTACAACACTTAATGATAGTCATAGGGTACAAATAAGCAATCAAATCATATTAGGAAACAGTCAATATAAATCGTAAGGACACCAGCAACAAGCTTACAGTCATACAGTCATAAGTGGGAGGAGATGGGTGATAGGAATGATGACAAGATTAATAGTAGTGCAGACCTAGTAAATAGTTTGACAGTGTTGAGGGAATTATTTGTTAAGTAGAGTGATGGCGTTTGGGGATAAAAATGTTCTTGTGTCTAGTTGTTCTGGTGTGCAGTGCTCTATAGCGTCGTTTTGAGGGTAGGAGTTGAAACAGTTTATGTCCAGGATGCAAGGGTCAAGGAGGAGTCAACAAGATCTGCTAGGAGGAGTCTGGTCAGAAATTTCGAAAAGCAAGGAGCTCACTTCACCAGATGCATAGAGCGGGGTGGACCTGAGGAAGAGAGGTTGATGATGCAGATGGAAATTACAGTTACCTTATCAACATTTTGATGTCATGAATGCAGTGATATGTTGCTCAATGTTGCTGCTCCAAAATGCTCACGTTGAGATCTACAACTGATAATAAAGATAATAAACCTTTATCTAGTAAGTCACGTTTATATTCTGTAGTTAGCACCGAAGATTCCAGATCACTACCAGGAGAGATGCTGCTTTTACTGCAGATACAGGAAGCCCTAATAATAAAGAAGATAAGCAGTCAGGTCCTCTATTTGTAACAACTCCAGGGATTAAATCTTGCATATTTTTCTTCCTCCCATAAATTGTAAGAGATGTCATATTACTTATTTCTCAACCTTGTAAGTGGTTTTAATTACAAGCCCCGTCTGATGTCAAATACAAATTCAAATAAGGATTCAAATAAGAAATTGATCCAGAAAGCATTCTTGGTTTATTCATCATAAAAGAAAAGGAAAGGAAAAAGAAACGACTCCTCTTAGTCCCGTGAGCTCCATTCAGTCAGCATATTTCAGATTCATCTACTCCAAATGGAGAAAGATTAGTAAGTGCTTTTGTCACACTGCAAAGTGCTTAGTTTGACCTGAAAAAAAGTCCTAGGAAATGTATTTTGCTCTGAAAGCCGAAGAGCATATTTACACTGCATGCAGCCTGAGCATTCCAATGCCAACTTTTAACCTATTATGCCACCAAAAAACCCCCCCACTTTTGTTTTGGTTTAGAATAGGGCTCTGGATAGATTTTTTTTTAAAAAAAGAAGTTTTATAGTTACTCTATCTACATAGGACATATAAACTTTTTAAACATATATTTATCTTACGATAATGTCTTCTTAATAATTAATAACTTAATGTGTGCTTTCAGCAACTCTGTATGGAAAAATAACTAATGAACTAGCCATTCTGTTCCAATTTACTCCCACAAAATGTTGACTTAATTCAGTGCGATGCTAAATCCAAAGCCAAACAAATTATATTATGGTGTACACATTGTGCAAACAGAGCCAATTATAGTTTACACAATAAGTCATGGTTAATAAAACCACAGCTCATTGATTAATTGATTGAAGGAGTGCCATCAATCTGCGTTGCTTCTTAGTGACGACAGAATTAGCCATCTTCAATTTAGCTTTTTAGGTTTCTCCATAATGGATTCATTGATCTACCTAGCCACTTAAACGAATCGCTGGGAGCTTTTCAAAGAAACATTTACAACAGAGCGTTATTAACAAGCTTCCATTCTGCCCTGACTTCTAATATATTTTATGGTGCAGATCAGGAGAAAAAAACAGATTTGAAACCAGTACTTAGAATTCGTTTTCAGGGACTACCAGTTCCGGCTCACAAAACTCCAGAAAATTACTAGATGGCAGTAATGATTTAGTATCTTCTTGCAGTCTAGATAAGGTTTCCTAACTTTTTGAAGTTAGAAAAAAAACATCCTTTCAAAAGGATTTTTTTTCATAAAGTGCTAAAAGTCTGCTTTTCAATTTTATTCTTCTTAGTTTGCTAGCATGTACTCTTTCAGATATACTTTCTTTTCTGCTATTTTCTTGATGCAACAAAGCAGTCATGCCATGCACTGCCTTTAAAAATCCTTCCTACAATAGTTAAATTACTGCTGTTAAAAACTGATTCTGAGAGGTACCTGAAAATTGCCTGGAATTGATTAATTCAGTAGGAAACAGTAGGCAGAGGGTAGTAAATCCAGTCTATGGAAATTGTCATCTTCCCTTAATTTCCTCTTAATATCTCCAAAGAAAGCAGGTATCATATATATATATATATTGGAGAAAGATATCAACACTATTACATCTTTCTTATTTTGTCAACTTTATTTGGAATGCAATAGCAGGCAATGAGTCCCTCTTAAAGGAAGATGAGTGATTCAGAAACATGAAATATCAATAAAAATAAATAAATAAAAATGAATTCCAGTATAGACAGCCCAATCACCACTTCTAAATTCCTAGAAATGCAAAGCTGAAATCTCAATGTTAAAGATATTTGAGAATACTTGCATGACTTCCATCAACTCCTGCCTTTATGGATCAATATAGAAGTTCACATTCAATTTTAGGCCCAATTTTATCTGTGCTAAGGTAATAAGGTGTTTGCTTCACTTCCTATCAGCAGTAAATGATAAGCTATTGTTTCAGTTGTTAGCTGGCATGGTTTTTTACCAGATCTCTCTCTCTCTCATTTTCTCCTCCCTCCAGCTCAAGATGGCTTAGGCGAGGCATTCTCTTCATTTTATTGACCACACTGTGAGGTAGACTGGATTGAAAGGAAATGATTATGATAGCTTATGTTTTGATTTGATTTTCCATGGCTGAAAGTGGCCTGAACCTGGATTTCTTTGATCCTAGACCAACAAATTGACTTTTACACCACATTAGCTCTCAATGTTCTGGAATATTAAGAAGTGTATCCTGCTGGAATCTATCTATCTATCTATCTATCTATCTATCTATCTATCTATCTATCATCTATCTATCAGTTCAATTTATATATGCTGCCCTTCTCTGAAGACTCAGGGTGGCTTACAATGCATTAAGCAATAGCCTTCATACTTTTGTATATACCTGCTTAGTAGGGCTTTTTGGCCCCCCCTGAGCGGTGTTCTATTTTATACAAAGTCAGCTTATTGCCCCCACAAACCGGGTCCTCATTTTACCTACCTCGAAAGGAAGGAAGGCTGAGTCAACCTTGAGCCTGGTGAGAATTGAACTCGCAGTAATTGCAGGCAGCTGGCAACTAAGTGCTACTTTAACAGCAGCAGTTTAGTCTGCTGCGCCACCAGGCTCTAGAGTTCTATGCATGCCATTGCATGTGGAAAACAATTTGAGTGACAAGCAAGTATTAACCAGACTCTTCAGGTTCAGGGCCTTATTATACAACACACAACTGAAAACACGTCATGTAAAAAGGAAGTACCATTTTGAGAAAGCAATGTACCCAATTGTGCAAAATGGAACCTATTTTTTTCATTAACAATTCCCTGGGTCATGTACAGATTCTGATTAATTGTAAGATATGTTTATTTACATATTTTTGGTGCCTTTGATTCGGTTTTGACTCCTGGTCATTGTCTGGAGTAATCCCTTCAGTTTCCTTGGTAAAGGAAATCGATTGCCATTATTATCTCCTTCCTAATGCTGAGAGAGAAAAACTGGGACTAGAACTCACAGTCTCCTGACTTCTAGTTTGGTGCCTTAACCACTACCCTAAACTGGCTTTCAAAAGTATGATTATTTTTGCAAATCTGCCATATGCTAATTCCATTTCTCATTTCCCAGCGGTGCTAAAAAATAATTCATTAATTTCTTCTGTAAATGATCCTTCAGTGACATTTAACTGTTTGAAGAAAATTACAGCAGTATTGACTACCTCTAATTATTGTTGGACATGTTGCTCTTTTTATATTTGTGTATTTCTCATCTTATTGCTTAATTTATGAATAATGTATCTATAGATCTCTTGGGATGCTAATTGTCATGCCTAGGTAAATCTGATTAAAGTGGTGAGACTACTTATAACAAATTAATTCTGACAACTACAAATCTGAGCAGATGGCTCTAAAATAATTTTATATTCTGCAAAAATGACACTGACTTATAGGATTGAGCCCTGCCAATGTGACCTTTCAATGGATGGAGTTTATTACAGCTTGAAGAAGGTTTCTGAGCTTTGGTGGAACAGAACCAGACTCTACCGGTAAGTTGTCTTTTTAAACTTCGGGAGCAGAGGCAGGTTGGGGATTGGGTTTCTCTGTCTGAATGAAGTAGTTGAATTCTATTGATTACCTGGATCCAGAAACAGACAAGGAAGAATATACCAGTACATACTTATTGAACAGCTTCATGAAAATGAAGGAATACCTCAGCCCTGATGGCACAGTGGTTAAGTGCAGTATTGCTGGTTAACTCTGCCCACAGTCTAGACTTCAATCCTAATGGGAAACAAGGTTGACTCAGGTGTCAAGCCTTCTTCCAAGGTTGATAAAATGAGGACCCAGATTGTTGGGGGCAATATGTAGTGTTTTACATTGTAAACCATTCAGAGAGAGTTGTAAAGCACTATGGGGCAGTATATAAACCTAAATGAACTTGCTACTGCTAATACACTAAATGTATCCAGTGGACACAGCCAAAGAACATTGGCAAACAGCTCTTGGGAGGGACCCCCTGTCTTCCTTCCCTTCCAACTGTTGAGGCATCCATTTCACAGTGACTTTTGAGGACCAGAACTTGGTGAAAAAGCTGCAAAGCAAAGGTGACTATTTGCCTGACAATGATTGGTTATTAATTGTAGTTTCATTGTAAAGATCCAAGATTCAAAAGCCTGTTAAATAATGTAAAGTATTTCAAAGAATGAATGGTGCAGCAGGCATGAGTTCATAATAAAATTGTGATTTGTGAAGAGAAGTTGAGAGGATTGGAAATATACAGTTTTGAGAAAAGAAGAGAGAAGGCAGACATGACAGAACTCTTCAAATACCTAAAGGATTATTACACAGGAGATAAAGATCTGTTTTATAACATTGCAGAGTTCAGAATCAGAATAATGGATTTAAAACAACTTCCTTACAAAAAGACCAGCCTGACACAGAAACCAATTACCTAAAGATATAATGAGCTCTTCTTTCACTAGATATCTTCAGGCAGAGGTTGGATGGCCACCTTTAAAGAAGCTAATTTGGCTTCTTCGAACGAGCAATATATACTGAGCAAGGAATTAGACTTAATTCCTAAATCTGTGCCTTCCATTTCTGTGATGGATCCATTACATAATCTTGATTAAATGCAGGGGTGAAATGCTCCCAGTTCGGACTGGATCACCTGATCCAGTAGTGATGGTGGCGGGTGGTTCGGAGAACTGGTAGCAAAAATCCCCGCCCCCCCCCATGCCCAGCTGAGCTGCGCAATCATCAGAGGCTTTTTTTTCTTTTAAAAGCATTTTTTATACAACCTCTTCAGCTGAAGAGGTTGTTAAAAATGCTTTTAAAAGGTAAAAAAAAAGCCTCTGACGATCGCAGCTGAGTTGCAAGATCATCAGAGGTTTTTTTTTTTTACTTTTAAAAACATTTTTTCTACAACCTCTTTGAGGTTGTAAAAAAATGATTTTAAAAGGCTCTGACGATCCCAGCTGAGCCGCACAATCGTGGGAGGCTTTTTAAAAATATTTTTTAAAGCAATGCTTTTAAAAGTAAAAAAAAAAAAGATTGTGCACCACAGCTAATCACCCGCTGCACTCTGTTCTACTTACCACATGCCTCCTTTTGCCGTACAATGCACACGCACTACACATTTGGTGCATGATGTGCACTGCACATTTGCAGCCAGTGAACCGGTAGTAAACCAGTTCAGATTTCACCACTGATTAAATCATGCCAATTTGTAAATCACGAGAGAAGTTATTTTGGCTCTTTGCATTATTGTTTGGTTTGCTAGTTCAAATTTGCTGAGAGAAGGATGTGACGAGAGGATTGCACTTATAAAAAAGTTTCACTTTCTTACAGTGCAGGCCTAAGCGTACTTATAACCAATGGGGTATTCCTCCACAAAAATGCATAAGATTGCATCCTACATTCTTCCTTGTTACAGCAATCTATATCCCACTTTAAAAAACAACAACTAAGTGACAACAATTAATATATTTTACAGAGCTTTCTCAACCAGGTCAACGCTCCCAATGAAGCACATGAGTTTCTTGGTCTCTGATATTAGGCTAATCCTACTTCAACACGATTGATAGCCAAGTCCCTTGACCATTCGTTTTGCTGTTCTTCAGAATATCTACTACTATTTTCAACATATAATATCTGGGGGTTTTTTTTTCATTTGAGTGGCCTGGTGGCCTGGAAGTGAAGACTCTTGCCTCCTACTTGGGAGGTTGAGAATTCAATCCTAGGCAGTGACAGATGTTTCTCTCTGAGAGTGCAAAGAGAAAATATCTGCTGCAAACTCCACATAAGCATCAGGAAGAGCATCTGGCCAGTAAACGTGCAGCTCCATTCAGTTGCCTGACTCTACCCCAAATAAAGGGATTATAAGCTCATAAAAAGAAAAAAACAAATCTATTCTTTCATTTGTAATTTCCGCATATCAGATTCGCAGAATCCCTAATCTCTATTAATACAGCCTCTGTATTTTAAAACAGATTTCAGTGGAATAGGAAACAGGCACATCCAAATAAAACCAATTTAATAGACTGTTCCAATAGACTTTAGTCCTTAATATTAGCACATGCATTTACAGCCTTGATGACTTTTGATGTATTTGCTTTTCTTGGAGGCTTAAAAAATCATTGTCTAGCTTGTTAATTGTCAGTGACTGCTTGCTTGACATTTGCAAACTTATTCAGGAAATGGGCCCAACATCTCTGCAAAAAACTTCCCTTCCAGCTCTATCCTGATTGATAAAGATGCATCCCTAGAAAGGAAACTGACACTGACTGAATTCTAATCAGAAACATCACAGATTCACAGAGTTGGAAATACCTAATAGGTCATCAAATCTAACTCCATACACAATGCAGGTTCACTACACTATTCCTGCAAGATGACTATCCACTGGGGTGAAATCCAGCAGGTTCTGACAGGTTCTGGAGAACCGGTAGCGGAAATTTTGAGCCAGACCTCTGGCTGGCCCCAGAGTGGGGTGGGAATGGAGATTTTGCAATATCCTCCTCCCAGGAGTGAGGTGGGAATGGGGATTTTGCAGTAACCGTCCCCTGGAGTGGGGTGGGAATGGAGATTTTGCAGTAACCTTCCCCTGGAGTGGGATGGGACTGGAGATTTTGAGTATCCTTCCCCTGCCACGCCCATCAAGCCACACCACGCCCACCAAGCCACACCCACAGAACCGGTAGTAAAAAAATTTGGATTTCACCACTACTATCCACCCTGTTTGAATGATTTCCAGTGAAGAGTGGGTTATTCCTCTATCTTGGTCCTGTTAGATCTCTCAGCGGCTTTTGATACCATCGACCATGGTATCATGTTGCACCGGCTGGAGGGACTGGGAGTGGGGGGCACCATTTTGTGGTGGTTCTCCTCCTATCTCTCCAACCGGTTGCAATCTGTGTTGACAGGGGGACAGCGGTCGACCCCGAGGCGCCTTGTTTGCGGGGTGCCACAAGGGTCGGTCCTCTCGCCACTCCTGTTCAACATTTATGTAAAGCCGCTGGGCGAGATCATCCATGGTTTTGGGGTGGCGTTCCATCAGTACACTGATGACACTCAGATGTACATCTCCACCCCAGACCATCCCAACGATGCCTTGGAAGTGATGTCCCAGTGCCTGGAGGCCGTGTGGGTCTGGATGAGGAGAAACAGGCTTCGACTCAACCAGTCCAAGACCGAGTGGCTGTGGCTGCCAGCATCCCGGTATAGCCAGCTGGTGCCATCGCTGGTTATTGGCGATCATTGGCCCCCACGGAAAGGGCTCGCAACTTGGGCGTCCTCCTGGACTCACAACTGTCTTTAGAAGAGCATATGACGGCTGTGGCCAGGGGGGCTTTCTATCAGGTTCGCCTAATACGCCAGTTGCGCCCCTTTCTAGACCGGGACTCCTTACGCACGGTCACTCAAGCACTCGTCACTTCTCTTCTGGACTATTGTAATGCTCTCTACATGGGGCTCCACTTGGGGTGCACCCGGAGGCTCCAACTGGTGCAGAATGCGGCCGTGCAGGGGATAATGGGAACGACGGGGCACTCCCATGTGACGCCTCTCCTGCGCGAGCTGCATTGGCTCCCGGTGGACTTCCGGGTGCGCTTCAAGGTGTTGGTGACCACCTTTAAAGCGCTTCATGGCTTGGGCCCAGGGTACTTACAGGACCTCCTGCCACCAATTGCCTCCCACTGGCCAGTTCGCTCCCACAGAGAGGGCCTCCTTAGGGTGCCGTCAGCCAGACAATGTCGGTTGGCGACCCCCCAGGGGAGAGCCTTCACTGTGGCGGCACCTACCCTATGGAATGATCTACCCCCAGAGATATGAGTGATCCCAGACCTCCGGACTTTTCGTCGGGCCCTATAAACTTACTTTTTTCAGTTAGCCAGACTGGCCTGACCTTTTATTGGTTTTAGTGTTTGATATTGATTGATTTTAATTGACATGTTTTAAATTTTGGGCCAAAGTGTATTTAAATTATTTTAAAATGATTTTAACTTTTGTATTATGTTTTTTACCTGACTGTTCACCATCCTGAGTCTGCTAGGAGAAGGGCGGCATAAAAGTTCAATAAATAATAATAATAATAATAATAATAATAATAATAATAATAATAATGAGGAAGAAAGAGTTACTCCATGATATTCCACTGATTAACAACTCTTGACTGTATGGCATAGTACTCCCTGCTATTTTCCCCACAACAACAATCCTGTGAGGTGGGTTCAGCTAAGAGAGAGTGACTGGACCAAGGTCACCCAGCCAGCTTGTATACCTAAGGCAGGAGCAGAACTTACACTCTCCTGGTTTCTATTCCAGCATTTTAACCACTACACCAAACTGACTCATCCTAATTCTTCTTAATCCTAGTTCTTCCTAATGTCCAATCTCTATCTACAGCCTTAAAATTCTATCCCATTAGTTCTAGTCTTACCGTCTGGTCTGGAGCAACTGAGAATACAGTTAGCTCTTGTTTAATGACTGTAATTGGGACTGGCAACTTAGTTATTAAACAAAGTAGAAGCTAAGTGAAACTGTGACTGTACTTACAATCAACTTTCCCTTGCTTTACAGACCTGCAAAGTGAGAGGACTGGTTATAAAGTCACTGTCATAACTTTGAAGAGTTTCTGTATGAGGCAGTCGCTAAATGTGGACAACCTGTAAGTGTGAACACGCTACAGCTGACAGCCCTTTAGACAGGCGTGGGTGAGTGGAAAGGGAAAAGAAGATATGCCTTGTTTTGTGCCAGTAAAATATACAAGTCTGCCCTTTCATTCGCTGCTTTTGTAAAACCTGAAAGAATTAGAATATTGTTCTCGTATTTTTAATTTCTACCGCAGTTCCCTCCCTACTATCCGGCCATCTGTTAATGATTGTTGATGCTAATTGGTCAACATTTTATTGTTGCAGCGAAGAGTGTTCTTAATGAATTCTTCCTTGGACAAACACAGAGTGATTTTTCTGTCATTCTAAACCTTATCAGTCTACCTGCACATTAACAAAAAAGAACACACCGATGTACCTCACCACAATGAATGGTTCCTATTCACTGAAACCACTGTTAAAATCCAGAGATTAGGAGTCCTGAAATCCTGACACGTGGAAAATATATATGAAAGAAGGCTTTCAATTCAGTGTATGAAGGATATTATTTGTCATTTACCACAATTAGTAGATCTATACGCTTAGTAGAAATGGTAAGATCTGGCATTTAAATTACCATCTTCTCTCTAAATTTTGCTATGCTTCGAAATGTATATTTTATCAACAATCCATTTTCCTCATTCACTCACTATCTTTTAGTAGAATTTTGGATAATATCGTCCACATGTGATTGCCTGTGCTTTTGCAGCACTTGTCCTTATTATACTTATTGTAATGAAATGTGTAAATGACCTTGGGAGACAAGGAGAAGAATGAGCTGCCTAGGGAACAATCAGACAAAAGACGGAGAAACCCCCAATGACTTCACAATCAGAGAAAGAAACTTAGGAAGGATTTTCCATAATGGATCAAGCAGTTACAAGTGGCAGCAAGAAATTTATACTTTCAGACAGTGTAAAATTCTGTTAATATAACCATAAATAAAGTAGAATTGGCCCATCTTGTCTGGTTTCCTGTCTGGTTTATCTGGTAGAGCTGACAATTATTTATTATTTTAAAAAATGCATGTGAGGGAAGTAGTGACAGTAATTTCTGCATCCAGCAAAGGGAAGCAAGAAATGGGAGATTTCTTTTCAGAAGGAAGCTCTACCACAGGGGTGTCAAACTCAATTTCATTGAGGGCTGCATCATGTTTGAGTTTGGGGGGCCGGGGGGCCGTGGCCAGGGGGGGCCGTAGCCAGTTCAACATCACTCGTGTTGGGGACGGCTTCCTGCAACCCTCTGCCAGTGAAATGGTAGCCCTCTTGAGCTCCATTTTTGCTTGCAGAGGCTCCACGGGCCGGTCCGTTTGCTGTTTCCAGGGCGGCCGTGCGGGCCAGATCTAAGCACCCCATGAGCCGAATCTGGGCCCCGGGTCTTGAGTTTGACACCCCTGCTCTAAAGGAATGGAGCAATGCTGTGAATTTAAGCACATAACATTTGATTTAAAAGAAACACAATACTTCTGTCCTATTGATCCATCGAAACCAAACATCTTACCTCTTAACTCTCTACAATCTCCAGGTATGTGTCCTATGCTCCCTAAAAACATTGCACATGTTTATTGAAATTTGCATACCAAATAGTGATTGATATTTTGGAGGGGGGGGGACTATTTACTGCAGTGTCTCTCACACAGAAATGGTTCCTGCATAGATTCTGCCTTACAACATTTGAAGCACTCTTAGAGATTCCTATATGGGGAGAAACAGGTAAAGAATTTCCAGGGAAGCAAAAATGCTGTGATAAGATTAGTGAAAGTTGTCAGCAATTATATATTTTATCATGCTTTTTTTTTATTTCAAGAGCCCAGCTTGCTGTATACATTAATCTTTATCTCTTTTCCTGCAAAACAGTCTAGTATGATACATCAGATTAAAAACTGCGATAAGCCCAAATTCATCGTATAAATTTCACGGCTGAAGAAGAAATTCAGTTTGAATCTTCCCAGGCTAAACCCAACTTACTGGTCCTTGGGCTGACTTAATATGTTGTCCTTCTATTTGGAGCTTGACATTTTGCAGCTACTTAATCCGCATTATTTCAATATGGTTTCAAATTTTAGCCAACTCAGATGGTTATCTCCTCTTTAAAATTTTACAAGGTTTAGGTTACAAATATAAACCAAGGAATTATCCTCTCTGCCCATAAGGTTTAATTCAGTTAGCACTGCTTTGGTCTGCTTTTTATCAATAAAGGTTTTCTTATGGTCATGGTACCTTGATGTTTGTGTCTCCCACTTAGCCTTTGGTATCTTTATGTTTTGGAGACTTAAATAATTGCACAATGAGTTTTGGGAGTTTGGCAAGTCTTCCATTTGACATATTCTCTTTCTGACCTAGTTTTTATTAGATTTCGTGTTTTCTTATATTTTGTATGATGGAGGAGGAAGAGGAGGAGGAGGAGGAGGAGGAGGAGGAAAAATTAGTATCCTTCCTTCCAATCTCTCTGCTTAGTTTCAGGAACTCATTTCTGAAACTCACATGAGTTTATGAGTTTGCTCTAGTAAAAAAAAAAAGCACTTTTCCACACAGGATGCTTTTTAGAACAATTACAAATAATTAAATCTAATAGATTGGTGCTCTCAAAATAGTACATTAATTTGATTGAGTACAGTAGTGATTGATTTGATTTAGGTTTCTACATAGAATTCACTAAGCATGAATTATATTTTCAGTAATTGGAAGCTTTCTCTGCCCTACTGATACAGGTATGATTCAAATTTGTTTTCTTCCTGCTGGTGTCTTCACTGTAGTGTACAGATCATTATCGCAATAAAATAATTCATAATGCTTCTAAAGATCATTTTATGATGTAAAATGAGCATGTGTAGTTAATAGCTACTCCAGTTCTTCAGTATATTAGATATTGAAAGATACGATAGCAGAACAGCATGGCCTACAATCAAATCAAAGTTTAACTTTCAAGCTTTAGTAGTATTTTCAATTACTTATCTAAATGAGCAGAACGTATTATTGTCATAAGATTTCACTTCATAAATTATTAATAGCAGTCATAATTCTATTTATCTGGCAGATGAAACTAAAATATATCATCTGCTTTTACTCCATTGGGCTTTTTGAAAAAAGTATTATGCTCATTTAAAAAGGTTTAAAAAAAGAATCTAATTTATTCTATATACTTTACAAAGTATGCCTTTAATTTTGTTTAAACTTAGAGTAAGAGTTGTTTTCTTAAATATCTGTACCTATATTGAAGAAATTTGGAAGGTATTCTTTTTCTGTATCTTTTTTCTTTTAACTTTTTTTCCATGTGATACTTTTAGTTCTTCTTTTCCTTGCTTTTCTTTTTTTACTAACTTTCCTCTTATTGTAGTTCTGCATTTGATTAGGTAGTTTTGGAAATTTAATAAAGTTATATTAAAAATAAAATAAAATTAGTGAGTGCAGTTGATATCTGCAAGAAATCATCCCATGGAAAAAATAATGGCTAGTGAGAGATTGTAGTGCTAGTTTATGTTGATAAATGAATGTTGCACGCCCCTTCTAAACTTATTCCTAGATACCCATCATTAAAAGCTACAGTGTGAAATCTTCTTGAAGTGTTTAAAGGGGCCATCAGAAATATTATCTTCCATAGGAAATATTATCTTCCATAGGAAAAAAAGGTCAGATTCATTGCTCTACTACCATATTTTTATTCTTATTTCCAACTCAACAGAGATTTCTTGGCTGGAATGAATATCGTGGCTCTCCCAAGGTTATTTTCAGCAGCCCCTTCCAATATTGTCAAAAGTGAGAAATGCTGTGAATTGTAATTCAGAAACATCTTAAAGATTTCAGGTTTCTACCTCTGTTTTTAGACCATTAACTATCTTGCTGCTATAATATTGTTTTGTCTTTTTAAGATGAACTTGGAAGTAATGTGAAAATTTCATTATGAATTTAGCTGGAAAAAATATTAGATGGTTTTTAAAGACCTGACACCCCTTAGTTGAGAAACACAAAGAGTTAAGCAAAGATTTCAGTGCTGTAAATCCATTTGGGCAACATCTTTCTAGTCATTCATTCATTCATACATTCATTCATTCATTCAATTTATATCTTACACATATAGCTTAAGTATATAACCCTGGGTGGCTCACATTGTTAAAAAAGGTAATAAAATGTATACAAATATTAAAATAAAACAAATTATAAAATTATCCTTGAGCTCCTTATTTTGGTAGATTGCAGCCTGTTGAACCTTTGGCATTACTATTAATAATGTCCTAGTGATTTATTACTTTTGCAAATTTTGCCTTGACAGAACTTTTGGTCATTCTGGAACTATGAATTACACAATTGGTTGACAAGTTTTTTTTTTTAAAAAAATCTGTGTATACCGGTAATTCAATTTTTATTTTATTTTATTTAAAAATAAAAAGTGAAATATATTTGAGCTGAATTCAGTATGTTATCAAATAAAATAGCTGGATAAGCACAGGTGTTTTGTAATGTATAAAGACGAAATAGTTTCATACTGCCCAAAATAATAATCTGCCAAAAATCTCTGTTCCTCTGCTATTCCTGGCCCAAGGATTTCAAGCATGTTAAGTCCTTAATGATAGTCCAATGTTTGGATGTGTGAGAGAGGGTTGCCCCAGGGTGTCATAAGTTTTTATTGAGCTTTTATTGAGTTTTTATATTGTTTGTTGTTGGTGATAGGGTTTGATTGTACTGTTTGGTGAGCCCCTCAGGATTTTGGTTACAATATGGGTAGCGATATGTGTCTTTTAGAATTAATAAATAAAATGAATAAATTTGCAAAATTGCTTGCCACTTATGATACTGACTGGGACACTGAATTTGATAGGGTGATGGCCACCATCTTACATTGCTTTAAAAAGGTTAGAAAAAAATCTCAGACATCAGGATTGTGAGGGTGCCACTGCAGATAGCTTAATGGTATTCTAATAGGCAGGGTTTATTTGCTTATTATTATTATTATTCGTATAGCTGCCCACTTCAAAACAGTGACTCTGGATGGCCAATGAAGATTAAAACCACAAGAAAATGGAATTCATGATGCTTAAGGTTAAGAAAAACAACAACAACAAAATCACAAAAAAAACACATCACCAGCAGAACTCACCTAACCTCCTGGCTCCAAAGTCTGAAGGAACAACCAGGGCAAAAAACTAACAGAGTCGGGACTATCCAAATCTCCAGGTGGATGCTATTCTTCTTTTTAAAATTATTAAGATTTTTTTTTTGTCATTGAATAAAAAACAAATCAAAAAAGAAAAGAAAGAAGAAAAGAAAAAAAACCAAGAAACTGCGAATAAAATTAAAGTTAAGAAATATGTGACTTCTCTGACCTTCTTTTCAACAGATAATTACAATTTTATTATCCCTCCCCCCTCTTAAATGTTATTCAAATCCTGTCAGTCTCTCATTTAATCCACATCTTTCTTAATCTAGGTGGGATGCTGTTCAATAGGGAAGGCACAACTCCAGGATTCAACAATATTGGTCTAATAAGTTTTAAGGTGCTGGCTTGGAAACTGGGAGACCATGAGTTCTAGTCCTGCCTTAGGCATGAAAACCAGCTAGATGACCTTGGGTAAGCCATTTTCTTCAGCCCAATTTACCTCACAAGGTTTTTGTTGTTGTGGGAAAAATAAGAGGAAGCAGCATTTGGTATGTCCATAGCCTTGGATTATTTATGCAAATAGTAAAAGTGAGATATGAAGAAATTCATAAAGTAAAAGATGACATGGTTTGATAGAAGGGGCCTGGAGACTCTCCTGCTGGCTAGGCCTTGTGGGCAGGCAGAAACAACAAGGAATGGGCAGTGCCTATGCCATATAAGACTTTAAGAGTGATAACCAACATTGGAAGGTCAGAGCCTGGAGATCCAGGAAACTGTAACCTACACTAAAGGAATTTGCTTGGGATTAAGCAACTATTTAATTTTTCATCCTCTTTTGATAGATCCTTATAAAATTGTACAAACCAAACTTTGCTGAGATCTACTACATGCAAAGCTCTTGAGTTTAAGTTTTTCTTGCCTTTGAATCCTACTTATGGTCTTTCTCCCTGATGAAATGTCCAGGTTGCTGGAATCGGTTGACTCTTGTTCTGAATCTGTAGGGTTATGTTTACATCAAATCACTTTAACTTCATAAGCATACAGAATACAATATTTAATTCCCTTGCTTTACAGAAACTGGTTATCTTTTAATACACTAG
This sequence comes from Ptyas mucosa, assembly GCA_012654045.1. Classification (NCBI taxonomy): domain Eukaryota; kingdom Metazoa; phylum Chordata; class Lepidosauria; order Squamata; family Colubridae; genus Ptyas; species Ptyas mucosa. Next base: position 14,057,866 of record WNWU01000030.1, read on the forward strand.
CACTTGAATGACACGTTTTTGAGTACTGACAAAACGGTGTTTAGCTGATTATAAAAATAGTATAGCTGAAATTACTATATCCCAATTTGCTGAGGTACTTTTATGCTTTGTTCATAGGCAATAACACAGACAACCTGTTCCCTCAAGCAGTCTTCAGGCAGACATGGGGGACTGATTGCTTCTTATGCTGACCCTTGAACACACTGCATTCATTATAAATGTTATCACACTGAAGCAGCTGTTAATCTCCACAAATGAAAACCAGGCCAGTTCACACAAACTAATTTCTTCATGGTAGATTGATCACAGAGCTTACATCCTGAATTCGTGGTAAAAAAATTCTCATAGGAGTAGACATAAAATTATTGCCTGAACTATACCACCAAGAAAAACTACATTGTCCACAATTATATTCCAGGGCAGAACAGGATATATTCAAAGGTCTACATCATACATTTGAAAAACTTGGATGGATGCCCATTAGAATTTTCACTATGAATGACTGACATTTTCCCAGAGCCATATAATATGTTAAATCCTTAGTTTCCAAAGAGATTTACCCTTGAGAGTCAGGAATTCTTGCTCAACAAAGCAAGTTCCCAATCTCCTTGGATGTCCAAAATTATTCATACTGTAGGTTAGATCTTGGTCATAGCCTACATGCTTGTTGATTTGTCAGAGAAAAGATTTCTGTCACTCTTAGATAAATATTCTCACAGTACTCAGAAAAAAAATGGGGGGAAAAAAGCAATTGAGCAAAAACTATGAGGGCAAATTAAGGACTAAATGCTCAGAAAAATTAAGGTTTTTACTTAGTTTAAAAACTGACGTTGTTGATGCTAGGTGAACCTGTTATGGGAAAATTAGATGCCAGGTTGAACTCTTAACAACTGGATGGCAATTCCTAATAGGAAATCAATGTTTTAGCCTTCTTTCTGTACCCATTTACTTAAATTAATTTCTAAAGACAGAGGAAACAGGAGGACCAAATACTATTCTGGCAACAATGCAGAAGACATCCGTACTAAAAACATGGATGTTTTCAAAAAAAGATCCTTCTGAAGATTCTAGAGTCATGATAGTTGGACCTCAGTTAATCAATCATGAAACCATTTATGAGTTTAAAACGTGAGGCCTTAACTTGTTCCCTGAAAGCAAATGGCTACCGCTGCAGATCTTTTAATGTGGGCATCATGTCATCTTTCTATCAGGGATCAGTTGCCTCAACTGTGCCAATTTTGCATTGGTTGGAGTTTTTTGGAAACCTCTTGTCTAGAAGAAAACAAAGTATAATCAAGGCAGATTTCACTGTCCTGAAATCTGACTAAACAGGAATGGTTGCAGCTGGCACATCAGTCCTGATGGCACCACCATTTACTTCATCATGCCATCACATTATAATTTCTAGACACTTTTATGCTAGATCTATATCTAAAATAAATTTACCTTAGGAAAACAAAAGTTGAAGAAGATAATTTGAAAAACAAACAACAAAAACACGGAGAGTTTTTCGCACCCTGAAGAAACTGTGTGGAAAACCTGAGAGAGAGAGTGCTATTTTAAAAGAAGTTTACTATATCAGACAATAATAAAATAAGTTATGCAAAAATCGTAGATCCTTTCTCTGCAGGGATGACACCGATACTTAGTGGAAAGAAATACATCATAGAAAATGAATACTTACTCTATTCTCTTGTTCCCAATGGATGCTAATCCCTTTAAGTCCTTTGTAAGACATAAACCTCAGATGAAATAAGGCAATCCAGATCTAATACTGTTTCATATGTTGGATTACATGATGGCTTTGTCAGATGGGAAAGCAAAAGAAAGAGCCAGAAAAAGAGCTTACAATGGATCATAAGAATTAAAAAGGATGGAAAACATGAGCCCAAAAGGCACTTGCCAAAGGCAGAGAAATGAAAACCACTAATCTACAGGCTACATCATGTAGGCTTTTACGACTTTGGTCCTTGATGGAGGCATTTGGTTGTCTGGAACAGTCTGAAGCAATGGACATGCTAACAATAGCCAACATCAAACCAAAACCCTATTTTCTGTAAAGGAAATAACCGTTTTGTGTTTAAATGATGATAATCAGTCACTAATCTGCTTAAGATGTTCAATCTAGTTTGGCCCATTTAGCTGTTCTTGATGGCGCATACTAGGATTACATGGTCACTCTCATGCAAGGTCATTACCTCTTTCACTTCTTCAACTACTTCTTCTTTCTTAGTAACTATTAAGTCTAATGTGTCTGGTCCTCTAATTCCTTCCTCCAGGGAAATGGGCAGTGGAGTTTTCCTTTGGACAATGACATTGACTGTAAGGCACATCTAGAACCTGTTGGATCTCCCACTTCAGTGGTGGGTTGCCCCCGGTTTGCACCGGTTTTATAGAACCGGTAGTAAAACCGGTGGGAGGCTCCGCCCACCGACCCTGATGTCATCAGAACGCTTCTGCGCATGCGCAGAAGAGCGTACATGTGCGCTTGCTTCGCTCACGCATGCGTGCGACTCTATTGTGAACCAGTAGTAAAGGTAAGTAGAACCCACCCCTGTCCCACTTGCTTTAAAGTTTAATTCCAAGCTGATGTTAGGATAAATGAAATACCCCATGCCCTGACAATAGGCACATATTGGAATTTATCATCCTCAGCTTCCATGAACATAAAGATCTGACGGAGAGTGGTTATCCTCCCAATGGCATTGAAAAAGTCAGCAAGGCTGTGCCACCATAGCTCCTGCTATTATGCAGTAATTTCTCAAGCCCAGCCTTTTAAATATTAAAATATAGATGCTTGAGCAGGATAGTCTTTTCTGCATAGTCTTCTATGCGCTGCAGCCCCTAATTTGGAAGATTTCCAGATTATACATAAACTTACATGTAAACAATTTGGACTGCCCGTGCACATGTAATTATCATGTGGAGATTTGGTAAAGAAATATCATGTACCAGGTTCCAAGTTTTGATCAGCTGCTGTTATAAAAATGATATATTAATATGATTCTAGGAGCCGCAGTGGCGCCGTGGTTAGAGTGCAGTACTGAAGGCTACTTCTGCTGACTGCCAGCTGCCTGCAATTTGGCAGATCGAATCTCACCAGGCTCAAGGTTGATTCAGCCTTCCATCCTTCTGAGGTCAGTAAAATGAAGACCCAGATTGTTGGGGGCAATATACTGACTCTGTAAATCACTTAGAGAGGGCTGTAAAACACTGTGAAGTGGTATACAAGTCTAAGTGCTATTGCTATTCTGTTTTCAATGCAATATTTAATTTGTCTCTCACCGTCCAAAGTGGTAAACAGATAATTTTGCTAAATCTGCTATTCACATCACCACCTCTCAGGTTTTGGCCTCTGTGTTAACAAGAAGGCAGGGGAAAAGATATTGTCATTTCCTAGTGATCTAGATGTAGCTCTGGAGGTCTTCAGCTGTCACCTCCCTCATTTCCACTGACTAGTTATTTCAGGGCAGTCAGTAAGTAAAATGCCCTGAATTCCCCATTTGCCTCAGTAAAACAGGCAACATGAAGTTGTTGGTTTCAGATAATAAAATGGAAGATTTGTTTGCCTATCCCTCCTCCCATTTGATGCCCCTGAACTTGGAAATGTTCTTATCTTAATCTTATAATTATATAAATAAAAATTCTCCAGACCATCATACCACCTAAGGAAATAGCTGATTAATTATAGCGTTGTTTGGTTTCACGAACAAAGATCCTCAATTGATGTAGAGTTGGAAGAGAAAATGGTCAGATCAGTCATGTATCTGTGATAGCTGGTGAAAAGCTTTATAATTCATTGTGTTCCTTCTGCCCCAATATTTATAATGCCTGTCGTTTCCAGAAGAAAAAAGAAAGATAAATCTTTTTTTCCCCATCATTCACAAAGTGACATTAATTTCTGGATCAGCATGATATATCACAAATACAAATAAAGGCTCTCTATTTTTGTTTTAAAGAAAAAAAATATCGATTATTCTGTCATGCCAATTGGACCCAGTGAAGGTCTGAAATACTGCTGTCACTAGGATTACAAGATGTCTGGCAAAAGGAAGACACGTCCTCCTTTTTGTCTTCATGTCTTGCATCCAGCAGGCATTCCTTAAAAATCTAATACTATCTAGCTTTTTGTCTATCTTCCTGAGCAGATTTTCTTTGCAATACAGTGCTTCTCTAATAAATGATAACTGAAAGTTAACAAGCTTCCCTCTGTTACTTTAAGTAATTGATTAGGACCCTTCCTTCTGTTGGTGCCTGAAACTGATGTCTGAAACTGACAATATCAATTACTCGCTGAAGGCTCACCTAACCAGGTCTAATACATACCAGTGAAAAGCCTATCTGTGTGATTTTGGAAAAAGTAATTTCATATACGTATAGATCGAAGTACTTTCTTTTCCAGTTTTCACTGAAATGTTTGCTGCGGATGCCAAGAAGGTTAAACAATGCGTCCTCCTTCCCCCACTCCCATTTATTCTCCTTCCCAATTCTTTATGTCCTCCATTGACTCTTCAGATATCAGGTAACCCTACCTGGCTTCTAAATCTCCCAGAATTACTTATGAACCAGCATGATAAGTTTTCCTGCAGTGGGAATGCCAAAGATACAGATTTGCTCTCAAAGTTCTTGTTTTGAAAAATGGCAACATTCGCATTTTAAAATGTTTAATAACTCTTAAGATGGAGGAATGCCTTCATCCTCCACAGAGCATCTGAAATCCTATCAAAGAGCACTGGTGGGCACGGACCAAAGAATAGAATAATTTATTAGAAATTCACTCAAAGCTGAAAGCTGTAGCTGAAATCTCAAATTCCTTTCTTAATCTCTGTACATCTAGAGCAGTGTGTGTTTTTGTGTGTGTGTGACTGAGAACTCATATGTAAGGATAAAATGTAAGCAGAAGATGGATATACTTTAAGACTTTGGTCTCATACACTGTTTTCTGCGAAGAAGCTCTATTGAATTGAGTGAGCTGTCTATTTCTGAATAAACATAGATGACAATAGGAAGTGATCGATATGATGACCAAGCTATTCCTACTTAACAGTGGAGTAACTAAAAATGCCAAAATTGGGATACCTCACCTTTAGCCTTTCCACACAGACTTATACATCAAATTCCAACATAAATATTTATTTATAATTTTTCTATACAGATCTTCCAAAAGATTCCAAACATGTTACAATATAGACAAATCAAATCAATAAAAGCTATGCATAGCATTAACACGCATACATGTGCATGCACACAAACATACACACTCTAGTCAACCTACTCCAAATATTGAAGAGCAACTAGATACAAGATCTCCCGATAGGTATAAATATGGAGCATTAAGATATGTACAGGTGATTAAATGTTTCTATAAAAATAGATAGATACTTGTATTTAATTCTGCATTCTGGGTTACTAAGGCAACTGCCTTATAAAGAATCTTTTAAAACGAGTAATACAACCCAGGATTTTATTTACTTAATTTTATTTCTTGCAGTTCCCTGAGCTTTTCTTTCATGCAACCCACTATATTATTTTCAAAAGAATTTACAGAATAGTATGTAAACCGATGGTTAAAACTGTGAGAATAATAATTCAACATTGAATGTGATACAGAGCAATGCAGAAAGTATTATATGGAAAACCTACACACACACCCAACACACATACAGATGTAAACACAAATCCACACACAAATTATTTGTCACTTTCTCTCTTTCCTTCAGCCTCCACAGATCACCTGAAATCCCTTAAAAGACTATGGGTGGACATAGGCCAAAGAATAGAATAATTTATTAGAAATTCACTTAAAGTATATAGCTGAAATCCCAAGTTTCTTTCTCAATCTCCCTACTTCTACAGCAGGCCTGCATAACTCTTAGAAAGGAAAGTCCACCCACACTGATACATTACAAATAATCATGGGTTATAAGGGAATAATTTTGGGGAAAACAGTAGTGCATTACTAAAAAAACATGAAGAATATGACACTATTTGTTTAAGTACAAAAAAGATGGATATATCAAACTGATATGCTGCAACTTTTTTGTACTGTCAAGTTAAATGAGATGTTTACATATTATCAAATGTTTTGCAAATGTTCATTAGTGATGAACAATCCTGTTCGTTTTTAGAATAGAATAGAATTCTTCATTGGCCAAGTGTGATAGGACATATAAGGAATTTGTCTTAGTGCATATGCTCTCAGTGTATATAAAAGAAAAGATAAATTTGTCAAGAATCATAAGGTACAACATTTAATGATAGTCATAGGGAACAAATAAGCAATCAAATCATATTAGGAAACAGTCAATATAAATCGTAAGGATAGCAGCAACAAGGTTACAGTCATACAGTCATAAGTGGGAGGAGATCAGTGATAGGAACAATGAGAAGATTAATAGTAATGAAGACTTAATAACTAGTTTGACAGTGTTGAGGGAATTACTTGTTTAGCAGAGTGATGGCATTCAGGAAAAAACTGTTCTTGTGTCTAGTTGTTCTGGGGTGCAATGCTCTATAGCGTTGTTTTGAGGGTAGGAGTTGAAACAGTTTATTTCCAGGATGCAAGGGGTCTGTAAATATTTTCACAGCCCTCTTTTTGACTCATGTAGTATACAGGTCCTCAATGGAAGGCAGGTTGGTAGTAATTGTTTTTTCTGCAGTTCTAATTATCCTCTGAAGTCTGTGTCTGTCTTGTTGGGTTGCAGAACCAAACCAGACAGTTATAGAGGTGCAGATGACAGACTCAATAATTCCTCTGTAGAAGTGTATCAGCAGCTCCTTGGGCAGTTTAAGCTTTCTGAGTTGGTGCAGAAAGAACATTCTTTGTTGTGCTTTTTTGATGACGTTTTTGATGTTAGGTGTCCATTTTAGGTCTTGAAATATGGTAGAATCTAGAAATTTGAAGGTTTCTATAGTTGATACTGTGTTGTCTAGTATTGTAAGAGGTGGTAGTTTGGGAGGGGTTCTCCTAAAGTCCACCACCATTTCTACGGTTTTGAATGTGTTCAATTCCAGATTCTTCCGGTCGCATCATGAGGCTAGTTGTTCAACCTCCTGTCTGTATGCAGATTCATCATTGTCGCGAATGAGACCGATCACTGTTGTGTCATCTGCGAACTTCAGTAGTTTAACAGATGGATTGTTTGAGATGCAGTCATTGGTATATAGAGAGAAGTGGAGAGAACACACAGCCTTGGGGGGGGGGCTGTGCTAATTGTACAGGTATCTGATGTGATTCTGCTTAGCTTCATCTGCTGCTTCCTGTTTTTATTCATGTTTTCATATATGTAAATACATTTGTTCTCATATAAATGTTCTTCCAAAAGAACAAAGTTTTCTGAGCAGTTTTGATGAGTTTTTTAAAAGTTTACTTCCTGTGAACATTTGTAAAGAAAAATCAAATGCATTTCCTTAAATTTTAATTTACAAGTTCCTCAGCATTACAAGATGATTATTTCTATTGTAAAGCTGGTGATATTTCTTCTGAATTTACAGCAAATGGATTTGCAATCATGTTTAATTGAATCTTTTCTTCTTCGGTCAAAAGAATCCTTTCACTGAATTCTTCAATTAGCCACCCAGTCACTTTACAGGGAGCTGAGTAGCATAAAAATGTAATAAATAAAATAAATAAATGATAAGACTAACATGCTGTCTGTATTTTTTCTTACCTCAGTGAGCTTGCATTAGGAATATGCTGAGTACAAGTAGGAAAGATCCTTTTCAAGGCTCTTTTCAATATCCTTTGAAAAAATAACAATCTCATTTTAAATGCTTTTATTGAATCATACATTTTAAAGATGAATTGATTCAGTACTTTCTTTGAAGCTGCAGATTCACATTATTTATATGAGTTGAGACAACACAAAAGAAAAGTCATAGTTCCATTCTTCATCTTCAAGGTCTTTGAATTTTCTCAGTTCATTTGCTATAAATTTTGTTACTTCGTCTTTTATAGTAATGAAATTCTAAAATATGCATCCTCGACTCAGCCATCTAATTTCCGTGTGAGAAATTAAGCCGTTATATTCTGCTTCTTGAAGACATGCTTGAAATGTTTTGTGTTGTAGTCCACTGCTATGAAGATAGTTAACAATGGAGGCAGCCATGGATGTCACATGATCAAATTCTAAAACTTCACTACAGATAGTCCTTGTCAATGATGGTAATTGGGAGTAGAGTTCCCATTGCTAACTATGCAGTCATAAGAGTGTAAGGTGATGTGATCACATTGCTTAGCAACAGCCATCCTGGGTGGGATTGTGCAGGAGGCTGGTGTGGTATGGCATGAGTATGGCAGAGTGGGGATGGCTGCTGCTAGGTGTGGGAGACTTAGAGTGATTTGAGACCTTCCCTGCCAGATTCCACATTCAGTTTTCTTCTGTCTGTGGGATGCTGCAACAATTACAAGTGGGAACAGGTTGCCAAGTGCCTAGATCACATGACTGCAAGTCAGTGGTGGGTTTCAAATTTTTTTACTACTGGTTCTGTGGGTGTGGCTTGGTGGGCGTGGCATGGCTTGGTGGGTGTGACTTGGTGGGCGTGGCAGGGGAAGGATATTGTAAAATCTCCATTCCCACCCCACTCCAGGGGAAGGATACTGCAAAATCCCCATTTTCTCCCGATCAGCTGGGACTCGGGATGCAGAGAATAGATAGGGGTGGGGCCAATCAGAGGTGATATTTACCGGTTCTCCGAACTACTCAAAATTTCCGCTACCGGTTCTCCAGAACGGGTCAGAACCTGCTGAAACCCACCTCTGCTGCAAGTGCTGAGACGGCTGGAACTTACAGAATCAATTGCAAGTGTCACTCATTCAGCAGCATCATAACTTCAAACGATTGCTGAATGAGTTGTCATTAACTGAGGATTACCTGTACACAGAAAAGAACCTCTTTAGATTTTTCAGCTAACTGATCACTCAAGATGGGAAGAAAAGTATTACCGGTAAGTATATTTAATATACTGTATTAAATAATTGATCGATTACAAATCTCTTAATAATACAGATGCTAATACCAAGTTCTGTACCATTCAACTGAAAAACCATTGGATCCAAGGGCTAACTCCAGTTTCCTAGATTGTATTATTTTTGTACTGTAATTTCTTGTAATGTTAGTGCTTGTGCCGATTTTTAAAAAAAATCTTCCTATGATATCTCTTCCAGTCAGCATTTCCTAAGAAATTAATAAATTGCTGCTGAGTTACAAATGCCTCCAATTTATATAACTTGGTATAAAAATTGTAACCACATTAAGTAATAGATTTTGTCTCTGTACCCAATTGACCATGATTGCCTACATTTCAGATTTAAAATTTCATTGTTTCTGACATTTCTGTACCTCAGTTCCAGCATTCGCTTCTGATTCTTAGCAATTTGTTTATTGCATTTCAAAGAATATTGAAATTGCTCTAAATATGGTAGCCACAATTTAACTTTAGCTACTATAAATATTTGATGCAATGCTTCTAGCAAAAGCAAAATATACCTTTTCAGTGAGAGTAACAGCAAATCCATTAAAAATGCCTTAAATACATCCCAGAGGACTAACAAATTGGTAGAGCCCCATTTTGTTTTTTAAAAAGAGCCATTTTTTTTCTGGCTACTTGAATACTTCTAAAATATCCTTCTTTTGTGGAGTAACAGGAATAATTTAAATATTCTGTGGAGTCCTTGGTGCTCTCTGAGCTTGGTTGTTTTATTATCTGATTAGGTACTAATCAATACTAAAAGTGTGGAATTTGATCCATTTATATACAGTAGATTGTCCTGCTATTTTAGTGGGGATGGTTTGATAGTTCCTTGATTAAGATGTTTTCTGCTTGATTGTTTGTCTAGTGTTAATCTCTGCTTATCTGGGTGTTGGTTGCTGAAGAGGATATGTTTTGGTCCTTATGTTTCCTCCTTAGCTTTTTAGTATCTTTTTTGAAAGGTGTGTAAATTTTACTGTAATTAAAACTTCTTTCACAAAGGATTAAAGGAAACTCACTCAGTGTCAGCCTCCCAAGTGGATAAGGCAGGAAGCAACAAGATGAGTTAATTCTACTTTATAAATCTACATTAACAGAATCTTCTAAGCCTTAAAATAAAAATCTCCCACTGTCTCTTTTTATCATCAGATTAGTTATAGCAGGTCCTTTCTAAGTTTCTTTCTTTGCCCATTACTCAGTTGCAGACACCTCCCCTTTTTGTCTGCCTTTTCCTTAGGCAACATCTTTCCTCATCATTAATGTCATTCCATTACATCTGGTGCTGTAAAATGTGTAGATAAAGGTATCTAATAGCTATTAACAAGCAATTTCCAAAAGTGATTAGAAAATGCAAATTCAGGGTCCTTTCAAAGGTGCTGACTACAGTTTGGTGGTCATCTTCCAGAGCTTTAAACCTGCAGGAGACCCATTGTCTTGTTCTCCTTGTGAAGAGCAGCTGTCTGAAGAATTTGTGGGCAATCTCAAATCCTCTATTTGAGGAATTATTAGGGAGCTGGTCTATTCACAGGCTCTTCATTCTGCACATGGAGCTGTCTTCAGTCCACCATTTCTTCCCTGGATGTCAGGCAGATAAGATGCTCCACTGTAGACAATACCTGTATGTAAGAAGATCTGTGTATTGAAGAACATAGACATCAACTTTTATATATTGCCTAGTTTAAACTTCTGGGAGTTTTTTCTCCTGCATTTTTATTCATCCGAAATTTGGCCTTCTGCATGGCCTTGAAATTAGGAGATATTTGCTCAATATTCACTTATGGTTCTGTCTAGTTTGAAAATCTTTGGTTCCCACCTCACAAGCTTTAGTCACTGATATTTTTCTGAAAAAATGTTCTTTGAAATAGTGTCAGGCTCCATCTCTAATATAAGATTATTTAATTTGCTCTGGTTCCATAAGTTTTTCAAGAACCTCTCTAATAATTTTTCCAATAATTAACATGGGGTGGGACGTGGAGATATAAAGAGAATTGAAAATGCTGGAAATACTTTTCCTCTGTATTTTAAATTGTATCTGCATGCATTCAGTTAGCCATGTGATATCAATTTGACAAAACCTGATTGAACACAGTATGGAAGAGGAAAAAACTATGAGTTTTCATTTACAGTAGCATGTCCTGGATCCCTTTCTCTCTCTTCCCTATATATTTATCAGCCTTGACTTTAAAAAATGGATTAATCTATTCTACAAAGCTTTTTGCCTACTATGCTTCTTTTCCTTGACATATGCTTCCTCCATCTCCTTTGTTCTGTCAATAAGATTTAGACAGCAAGGCCACTCATAATGTGATATGTTTCATTTTTATGATTTGTGCTGTATCAACAGCATACACTGTACTTAAAAAACTAAAGTATAGTTCTTACCATAGAATTCAGTAGTTTTCAGCAAGAATTACTTTAAAAGTCCATTTGAAGCATTTCAAGATTTCTCACCATTGTATCAAATCTTTGCCTACATTCCTGCAATATTCAGCATTCATTTCTGTACTTGTACACAATATGCAAGAGTTGGACTGTATCACTTCACTACAGCAGAAACTCTCGGATGAATGTTTTCTCAATAGGATTTTTTTAATACAGTACATACTGTATAAAAATTAATATACTAAGGGAAAGATTAGATTAGTTCTAACCTCTTATGTTCTATATGTTGGAGTTCTCATGTTTAGTTTTTTATAAAAAAAAGTACTAAGTCAGGTGAAGTTGAAGCATAGTCTGAAGTGATATGTTCTTAAGTAGACTTACAATCTCCATGGGAAATTAGGGACTAATGAAATTAGGAAGTGGCTCAATATTGATTAACTTCCAGACTCTAGAATCACTTTCACCTCCCAAGGACATGCTATCCATCACATTAAAAAATGCAATCTATCACGAATAAAAACTTACAATTTTTTCCTATAAGTAGGAAAAAAATCATGCTGCTGAAAAATTGTTTCACAGCATGGAGCCTACAGCAATTTTCTTTATACCAAAGGTGTCTTAAGATAAAATAGAAAGGCTGAATTAGTTTGGATAAAGTGATTCCATGTGACTCTGATACATAAAGTGAATTGGAACATCAGCTTTCCTGCATCATCAACCGTGTTCTGTTTCAATGTCCCAGCTGAAATACAAGTGATGTCCCATATACAACTATGCTCTTGCTAAAGAAACAGAGTAGATTTTCAGTGCTCCAGTGATACCATTGCTTTGGCTGGTTTATCGTTATTGTTTATTGTTATGTTATCAATAAAGAGCAAAATGGGCAGTGGAAGTTGGCACCTAAGCAGCAGGGATGAATTTTATTTTTATTTTATTTTATTTTATTTTATTTTATTTCAAATTTATATACCGCCCTTCTCCCTGGGGACTCAGGGAGGTGTACAGCCAAATAAAAACATACAATACAAACATTTAAAAACAGTTAAAAGAATATATATCTGTTTGGCCCCAAATTTAAAATTACAAACCAATTTAAAATTATTTAAAAATTTGTTAAGCCAGCCTGGCTTGCTGAAAGAAGAAAGCTTTAAGGGCACGGCGGAAGGCACCGAGGTCTTGGATTCTCCTTATCTCTGGGGGCAGCTAGTTCCAGAGGGTTGGTGCCCCCAGAGAAGGCCCTCCACCTGGGGGTCACCAGCCTACATTGTTTGGATGATGGCACCCCGAGGACGCCCTCTCTGTGGGAGCTCACAGGTTGATGGGAGGTTGTCGGTAGCAGCAGGCGGTCTCAAAGATAACTAGATCCTATGCCATGGAGCGTTTTAAAGGTGGTGACCAACACCTTGAAGCGCACCCGGAAGACCACTGGGAGCCAGTGCAGCTCGCGCAGGAGTGGTGTTACATGGGAGCGCCATGCAGCTCCCGTAATTACCTGTGCGGTCGCATTCTGGACCAGTTGGAGCCTCCGGTTTCTCTTCAAGGAGAGCCCCATGTAGAATGATTGATAGACAAAGGTGGATAACCATATCAAGGTAATGGTTAGAAAAAGATAGGCTTTTCTTAAATGGAAGATTAATATTAGTTCACCTTTATTCAATAGGATCCACAGAAGCATTATTTGACAGTCCATGTCCCAGCTACATCTCTGGCATTTCCAGATGAGTCTAAAACCCTAGAAATTTACATATGGTTCTTGCTGACTGTATCGCAAAAGATGAATCACTCTGTGCAATCTAGTATAAGAAATCTTCCCATGAAAACACCATTTCAGTAACTCTTCATGCATTACTATAATTTTGAAGAATATTATGTTGAGGTGTTGGATATATGTATACAGGCAGATTTATACCAATCAGACATTTGAAGTCTATGCTAATGATGCCAAGCCATGTTTTTCAATATTGTCTGTTTTCATTATTAAAATTTATGTTCACAACTAACCAGAAATTACAACTTTTTATTAGAATCCTCTCCTCTTAGCAAATGTTAGAAATGTATACAATTAGTGTGTTTGTATTGAAAAATTGAAGATATTAGTATGTATTCTGCTTATAAAGTATTTTTCCTTTAACCAGGTCAGAGGAGGCCCAAGTAGCAAATACATTTTTTCATGGAACAAGGAGTTCCCTGCACTTAATTTAAATAATTAAACAAATGAAACACCAGTTTTAAAAAATACACTGACAAATTAACCTTTTGCCCAATGTTTTATAACTTGCTCACTGTTTTGCAAATGTTGCACTCTGCAACAGGGAGATATAGCTAAGTTCTTTGGTTTTATTCAGCCAGAAGTCCTGCTTAATTGAAGCTCTCAATTTAAAAAAAATAATAACACTGTTATTATCAGAAAATATTCCACCAAAGCTATGCATATCTTTTTAATCAAGGAGGCCTTTATTATTCTCTGGATGGAGTTAGGAAATTTTAGACACAAAGTAAGGATGACTAATACACTGACTTTATGAGAACCCAAGCTGAAGCTGCTGATATGCTATCTACTAGATTTGCCTTCTCCTGCCTCATTTAGAATTTATAGTACAGTCTGGAGAAAAAGAAGTCCAATAAATGTTGTCCCTATATGTTCTTGGACTACAGAAACTACAGCAGCAGAACAGTTGTTAAATCTGATCTGTCCTCCAACTTGGAAATAATCAGGGTAAGGGAAATGGGGCCAAGTGGAACCCAACCTAAATCAAATAAAATTGTGGAGAAATGACAGACAAGCCTAAAAACATGTTAGGAATCAGGATCCCTCCTGGCAGTGACTTGCCACATAACTGAAAATGTATAATGGTATAATGTGCGAAAACCTTGGGCAAGAGGTGAAGAGACTTAAACTAGGCAATGTCAGATAAGAGGCAGCTGAGCCTGCAGAAGGAATGTGGGTGTGGGGAATATCTCACAAGGGACCCTTCCCAGTTTCTTGGATTGTAAAGACAATTGGGGGTGGGGGGGTGGGGGGGAGCTGTGCTTCCAGACTTAAAATATTTTGTTAATGTAACCTTACAGTAAAGATAAAGCTAGTACTTCTGGATGTGCTTCTTATTTGGACTACCTCACAAGGCTGACATAATGCTATCAAAGTGGCCAATGGCTCACTTTGATAGGCAGGTCTACTGAATTTAGTGCCATCCAGACACTTCAGATTACAACCTCCATAATGTGCAGCCAGGGTGTAACACTTAGTGGGACTTCCATGAAGAGTGATCTCAGGTATCTGGATGTGTCAGCTAGACAGAAGGCAGCCATGGGGGAAAGGGCTAGAAGAAAAAGGACCTGAACAGTCAAAGCCCAGCAAAAAAACAAAACAAAAAGCAACTGTCCCAAGGATGTCTCTGTGGTTCTCTTCCTGGCTCCTTTAGTTACTCATGCAAGTTTCAGATTCTGCACAGGGCTTCTGTTGATTCCAGGAAAAAAGGAAAATACTTTTGCTACAGTTTCCTTAGCAACAAGCATCTGCTAACTTGCTGTTTTTGTTCATTTGTAACTAGATTTTTTGGGGCACGTGTGAATATTAGACTCTTAACCAAACTCTACTTTTTGGAACATGTTATTTTTCATATTTTTAATGTTACCTAATGTCTAATATTTTTGGGAAGAAATATTAGCTGTTAGATAACGTTACTGTTTACAGTGTTTCTAGTTATTTTGTAATGTGATCTTCACTCTTATAACTTCAGACTCTTAAGCAAAGGCAGAGAACAACATGAGCCACACTTCCTCCATGCAGGAACCACGATTCAAAACCCTGAGCGACTGTAGTTCTTGAGTAACAAAAATCGCTTTGCTCCCACTGCAAAAACGGGGGCAATTACTAAACTCTTTCCTCTATGATTTCAACATGTGCCATGCACATTTTTGTCTGTCTTGCCAAATATTTGAGCTTAGTATGAAAGGAAAAATGATGGTCAATATATTATTCTTCCTGCGTATCAATTCCCATTGAAGGCTATGATGATACCATGACACTATAGTTTTACAGAAAAGCAGTTTTCCTAAGAGCTGTAACTATGGTTGTGAATTAGAGCCTCTGGTATGTATATAAAAAAAGGGGATTCAGTGAGGGTGGAGATGAGTGGATCAAAAAATTAAGACTCTGGCTGTTGTGTTATGCTAAAATTAGTCAAAGTGGGGCAGTTTTGAGCTTCTCCTTAATCTGCTACTGTCTTTGTGTTAAGCTGATATTTTTGTAATGGCTGTTGCATATCATCTTTAAGGCCATATTCACACCATCATGTTACCAAAGCCCTCATGAAGGAGAAGGAAGAGGATTATTGCTACAGAAAGTTCAACCCTCCATCCTTACGTACCCATTTAAAGATCAGAAAAAAGGTCCCAACTTGTACCTTTAAGCCCTAATATGTATTGTAGATAAAATCTCACTAAACAAAGTAAATGAGTTGTCTTAAAACTTCCCTCATCAAAGATGTGGCTAGGAAGAACCTAAAGGAGCCAAGCCATGCTTTGCTGCTATGATGTATCTCTACTTCATCCTACACATATATAATCATTTTTCAGGTTGGAAAACAAGGGGAGTAACTGCTCTGGATGTATTTCTACAAGCGAAGTGGATGTTACTAGGGTGAACAAAATGAAATGCTTTTGGATGTGATTCAAGGTGCGGGTTATGACCTATATAAAGTGTCACATGGCATGGGGCCTGATCATCTGAGGGGTTGCCTATCTCCCTAGGTCTGCTTGGCCAACAGAATGGGCAGCATCAGGTCCCCTTGATTAAACAGTGACATCTTTCAGGACCCAGGAATTGCAGCTTCTCTGTGGCACCTGCCCTCTGGAAAAGGTCTGTCCCAATTCCTACCCTTATAGTGTCCTGATAGGCCTTCAAGATTGGCAGATTTCCCAGGCCCTAGATTAATGGATGGAACTCCATGTTGATTTGTGTCTCTCATATTTTCACATTTTAATATCAGTGGTCCAGATTTACCATTTGCTTCCTTTGTTGTATTTTTAACCTACTTTTATTGTATTTGTAGTTGTTTCTTTTTTTAAAAAAATGATGAGTTGTCCACAGTTGGTCAGAATAAATAAATAAATACATACATACATACATACATCACCACTATTAGTGTAAAATAGATTAGGAGTAGATGGGCTTAATGGAATGATGTTATTTCATTAAGTCTTGGCCCAATGTCATCCATCTTTATAATTAAAGGTAAATGGAGAATGAAAGCTAAATTTTAGAGCACATCTTAAAGCAAATGCTATTGTCTTGGAGAGAAAAAAATAACTTAAGACAGGAAATGTAAAGAGAATTACAGTCTTTCTGTTACCTCACAATCCTAGATTTCATCATATTATCATCGGAGGGAGGATATTGTAAGATGCATATCTAATTTATTTATTTTAGTTTCTGCAACTGTTGAATTTTAAGCAGTTGTCTATACACCTGGAAGCATTAGAAATATTAATGAGTATAAAAAACATTTCTTTCTGTACATATAGGCTCACAGCAAAAAATCAGGTCAAGACATCAAATCATTTTCCTGTAAGCTATATAATTAATTGAGTCTTCTATAAAGAAATGGATAATTTAGCTTTAGGAACATAGTTTCACATTTCATGGAAATCGTTCAGCAGAAAACATAGCAACGAGAAATAGCAGCTAACTACCGTGTTAACCTTAGCTAACAAGCACAATAACTTTTGAGCTAAAGTATCACTTGTGGGAACCAGGTCACACAAGCAGATGTGTGTGTGCGAAGCGGCAGGCCCGTGCATGAACTCATCCCCTCCTACACCCAGTGCCGCTACCACTGCCAGTCCACAAAGGCAGAAAGGCTGGGGAACTGCTGCTGTAAAGAAATTTGCTCTTGAGAAAGGCATGAAAGAGCCATTAAGAGGGGAAGAAAGGAGCAAGACACTAAGAGAGGGATTCCACAATCCAGAGTTTGAAGCAAGAGTGAGAAAGAAGCTCAAAAATAATCCCACTTTCACTGTTTAGCATCAGATGAGACTGGAAGAAGAAACTCAAACAGGCTTTCAAGTTTCTTCTAATATACCCTACAATGATAAAGTAGCACTCCAGGAATCCCTGTAGAGTTCTTTCTTGACGTGGCCTTCCTCAAAAACATACATGCACATGCATGTGCGTGCACACACACAAACACACTTTTATAATTGGAGGGGGGGATTGTTGAGTTTATATATTTTCAGAGATGAACATTGTTCAACAACTTTAAAATTCCTTGATGAAGTTCCAGTTTGAGGAGCATCTGCAGGTACATGCAAAAAAATTTAAGATGGTGACTGTGACCATATGAAACAAGCTTGGCTCTTCTATTATGTGTGTTGTAACACATATTTGAAGAGTTTGAGCTTTACACACTCCCAACCATCATCTTTAACTTTTTTCTACATCCCATGAAAACATCTGCCCAACAGGGTGTAAAATGTGTAATAGTGTTTTTGTGTATGTATTCTTAGAACTGCAGCCTCTAGTTACTCTCATCAATAATCTTACAGAATGAGTAAATCTCAATTACCAACATCAGATACTTCATAAAAGCATTTTCTCAACATGACTATCATGTTATACTTGATGACTTAAATATAGAATATTCAAAACCTAGAAAGGAATTTAGATATTCCTTTTGAGATTAATTGAAATCGGCAGTGGTAGCACTTTGTTTGCAGGCAGCAAGATTTCATACAAATCCATTCTTATTATCCTAATCAGTGACATAGAAAAACTGCAGAATGCAAAAGGTTGTGCTTCATTGCTTTCTGGCTAAAGGGAAACTGCATTTACTCAAATTATCTCAAATTTGTTGGAATGCACTAATTTCTATAATGTAATTCCTCTTATAAAAACAGTTTAATTAATTAAATGGACGTTAATCAATTATACTGCAGATAAAGTGCCTATAAACACCATGATAAGAATGTGCAAACAGATGCTTTAGAACATTTCCTGAAATTATCACCCAACTATAATTTTTAATGTGACAGAAGGGGAAAAATAAAAGTTGCACACAGAAGCTTCACACAAACTTATTTAATCACAACTAGTTTAATTTTCCTGGCCTTGCGTATGTTTAGAGGTTCATCCTGCAACATACAGCTTAACAGATGGTCTCCACCTACAAAAAGGTGTACAATCTTGTGCTTCAAGTACCCTTGCTTATACCTCTCATTGTGAGGGGTGTGTGCGTTTGTGTGCATAGACGTAGATTTAAGACACATTGCAAATTTTGGTTGCCATTCCCTTTCTTAGAGCTGAGTGTTCTTTTTTGTTCTTTCCAATCCAACCAAATGTTAGAAATAAATTACTTAAAAGGGATTGAGACTCTACGAGTCTCAGCACATTTAATAATGAAAATTTCTATAAATTAAGCCTTTCTTTATGATACACGTTGGCCCTTATTGATTAAGATATTGTTTCTGCATGCATTCACACACTTGAGCCTTCTCCATCCCATTATAGGCTTGTTGCTGTGCATCTTGCTGCAATTTTTGCCAAATCCAGTGATTACACAGCCTTCTCTGTTCTCCAGTCCCATGAGTCAGGTTCAGTAGTAGAGATTAACTTGCATTCTGCAAAAAACTACAGATTAAAGCCTCTTTCTCAAACAGAAATAGAGTGAATTAATTAGCAGCTTTTATTGTATTGGAGAGAAATACAATAAATACCTTGTGTTTAATTGCCCCCTACTGGTCATAAAATGAAAATGTATGCTAATATCAAACTAAAGCCACACCTATAGTAAACCTCTAGTATGAGATAAGATACTCCAATTCTAAACATACTAATTTGCACAAATTCCATTCATTATTGTATGATTCTCAGTGACCATTCACAGCTGCTACTAAGATACATTAATATTACTTTCAAACAGTTCTTCCAGACGTTAAACTAAATTGTCAGAATATTTTAAAGAGCAAAATAATGCCAATTTTGTGATTGAAAAGTTGCAGTCAGATGTTTATGCTGAATTATGTCATCTTATGCTGTACTAGAGGAGCTTTCCCAAGAGTCCCCTTCCCCAGCTGTTGTTCCACTAAAAATTCCAGAATTTTCAGCCAGTGAGACATGTGGACACAGAACTAGACAAATTGTAATACACATATCTAGAGGATAATTAGTTGTGGATAGTTGCATTATGCTTGCTGCTGGGAGGAAGAAGGGTTAATTAACCTCAGAGGTAAGCCAAATGCAGATCACAAGATAGAAGGTAACTTTATGAATAGCACTTCCGCATGAAATGTTTTGCACCATTTTGGGATTGACTCTGGACTTGTTTAGTTCCTCAATACTAACTGCTTTTGGAAATGAAAATATTTTCTTTTTGGCTCTCCTCTTTATTTGAAATGACAGGAAAGCTGAAGTTTTCCTTTGAATTGCTGCTGTTCTGCAGATTTTGTGGATGATTATTTTTCTGATTTGGGGGAAGACTCAATTCCAGGTTTCAAGTTCAAGACTGCTATTATTCTCTCCATCCGACTTGAGGTTTAGCAGTCTGTACATATGTAGGGTTTAGAACTTACCTGTCCCACTCCAAGTATGTGTGACAGAATACAATTATAGATACAGATGCATGATTCCAATGTTAAAAGCTGGAAGGATGCCAACATGCTGTCATTTTACCTTTGCATCTCACAGGGGTTTCTTACACGCAAAGAGAATGGAGAGTTGGGTGTGTGAACCCTACTGTAAACTGCACATGTGAGAGATCTAGGTTGTACACTCCTCCCCCTCCCCTCAGTCTATGGGAAATTTGTCTTCCATTAAACCAGTCCCTGATGCCAAAAAAGGTTGGGGACCACTGGTCTGGATAATCAGCTCTTTATTCTGAATTGTCTTAGACTCTTAGATACAACTTGACCTTAGATACTTATTACAGGCAAGAATCTAATATTGCAATTTAGCAATAGAACTGACAATCGTCACTCTATGTTCCAAAATAAATTAGAGGCTTTTTTTTCGGAGTCAAACAATATTTAGCTGTTCTCCTCCAGGCCACACAACATATCTGGGCTCTGCTGACTTCATGATGCTCTTAAGCCTGACCACTGAGCTTCCAGCCTATAACATACAGTTCTTTAATCACTAAAATAAGAAAAGAGGCAGGGGGCAGGCAGTCATGTGCACATATGAAACAACCTCCATTGTCCTACTTAAGAGATTGCCAAAAATATAAGGGACATGAAAAGAACAACCTGGCAGTACTCAGTGTAGTCTAATGGAAAAGGCAGGGTAGTTTTGAGGCACAGCAGCACTTTTTCTTACTTCCAGGAAAGTAGTCCTATTAGCATTTGTCCTTGAAACTAAAATTGCACTAAAATTGCTATTGCTAAATTTCAATAAATCAATGCCCTTTTGCTCAAAAGAAAATCTTAGTGCCCAGTCCTATCTGCCTGGCCTCATAAAATGGAAGTGTTAAGTAGATTAAGACATAATTTGTGGTTACTTGGATTTAAATCTTTAAAGTACCATCCAAAAATATAAATTGTCCATTTTATCTTTCATTATATCCTATTTCAGAGTTGCACTTATGTTGAAATATTAAGAAATTTGATAGAAGGATTAATCTCTCTCCCTCCCTCCCACTCTCTCTCCTTCCCTCTCTTTCCCTCCCTTCTTTATTCTGAATTGTCTTAGACTCTTAGATACAACTTGACCTTAGATACGTATTACAGACAAGAACCTAATATTGCAATTTAGCAATAGAAGATTGTTAAATCTCTCTCTCTCTCTCTCTCTCTGGCTTTCTGTATGTCTTACCTAAATGTTCAATGATTTCAAATGATCCTTGACTGTTTTGCAGATTCAGAATTTCTCCTCAGTCAACTTTCAAAACCTCCTAATGCATAATTTTCCAGTTAATGGAATTGGCAGTAAAAGTGATAAAATTATGGTTTCAATTCACTATGTAATAACTACTGCTTTTTGACCCTTGACAATATAGAATTGTGCCCAGCTGTCTCAAGTTTGTTTACACAAAACTCTTGGACAAAGAGGCTTTGACAAGACCCAGCTACTATATCATTCCTTTTACAGCTGGAGGGTTTAAGAACAGTCAGGGCCTTTAGAGTTTGGTTTATTTGTCCAGTATACAAAGTAGAGATAAATATTGTATCTCACAATATTATAAGCACATCTGTGCTTATTTTCCTAACAACCTGAACCTAAATATGGTGCATAGATATATTGTAACTAACAATGCAGAGAAGACATCTGGGTAACATGGCAAGGCAAATGTGTTTTCTAAAATGCTTTAAATATTAACCTATTTTCAAATATGTGATGTTTGGGACAATTTGTGTATTTTTATTTTTTTATATTTTTTTAAAATTTGATTTATATGCCACCCTTCTCCGGAGACTCAGGGTGGCTTACAATGTGTTAAGCAATAGCCTTCATACTTTTGTATATTTATACAAAGTCAGTTTATTGCCCTCATAACCTGGGTCCTCATTTTACCTACCTTAGAAAGGATGGAAGGCTGAGTCAACCTTGAGCCTGGTGGGATTTGAACTTGCAGTAATTGCAGGCAGCAGATGTAAGTGGATGTTAATAACTGCCTTAGTTTGCTGAGCCACCAGAGCTCTTTTTTTAATGAGAAGACCTATTTTAAAGGTTACAGGTTGGCTCAAAATTATACTTAAGTCATGTCTCCACTTGCATTTAACCATGGCAAATCAATCTTGACAACCATTTTCCCCTTTACTTCACTTCATCTCTAGCCCATTTACACTGCTACCTCGGTACTTGTCATTAATTGGTTCCAGGAGGTGCAACGTGTAGTTAAAAACAATGAGTGCCAAACAAACCACATGACTTACCAGGTGACCCTTTATTTCGCCAGGGAAGGACTGTCTGTCCCTTTTTCCTATGTCAGCGACCTTCCCCGTATGGCTGACTTACTGTCCGCCCTCCGTGACCATTCCTCTTTTCTTTTTGCACTGACATTCCTGGCATGGACAACCTCCTGTCTGTTCTCCATGGCAGTAACAATTTTCCTATCACAACATGTTGAATACCAAACAAACAACAAGTACCGGAAGAACATTTTCACAAAATGCATTGAATGCCAAATCTGACAAGTTTCGAAGCAGTTGAGTACCGAGATACCACTGTATTCCAATATCATCCAACAACAGATTATAGGTATGCAAATCATAAATGGCTGTCCCAAAGGTGCTTTTTCAAGAGGCAACTGGACTTTGTTTTTTTTTCCACCAATGTACAGATCTGCATGTCTCACTACATTTAACTGCATATACCACATTGCTCAGTTTGTGTCTGGGTGTTTTATCCTGGGGTGAACAAGCTTCTGCCTTAGTGTATAAAGTATGCATGTATGTTGTGTGGGCTGAAGATCCTCCTGAGCTTTTCAGATATACGGTACAATGCAGTGAGTCATGTGCAGGTCTGTACATTGGCGAAACAAAATAACCACTTCATAAAGATATGGCACAACATAGGAGAACAAACCCATCAGGACTAGATTCAGCAGTCCATCTGCATTTAAAAGATAAAGGCCACTCTTTTGAAGACAGCTAGGTCCACATTTTGGACAGAAAGGACCCCTGGTTTAAAAGAGGGGTCAAAGAGGCCATCTATGTCAAAATTGAACAGCCCTCTCTCAACAAAGGGGGAGGGATACAACATCATCTATCTCCAGTTTACAACACAGTCCTTTCAACATTTCCAAAAAAAAAAAAAACAGGCTCCACACCCATTTGCACTATTCAGGTGACCCTGAGGATACATAAACCTCCAAATGGTCCCAGCAACTCTGTAAAAATAACAAATGATCAGCTGTCTGCAAGGAATATAAATCCTTCCATTCCCCACCATCCAGTCAGAGCTGAAGAAGCTTCTTGGATGAGAAGTGAAATGTCTTCAAAGAAAACCAGAAAGTCCAGTTGCCTCTTGAAAAAGCACTTTTGGGACAACCATGACCTGGATGATTGGGAATCTCCATAGACAAATCATAAATGGGTTGGAATGGAATTTGGAAGTAATCTCGAATTCCCGGCTCTGTGAAGAAATAAGTTGCTATAGCTTCCTTGATTACTCAGATTAAACATACGCGACAAACCTCCAACTATTATTTTTCTTCTAGCCCCTATTCTTAGCTGTTCTTCACTGGACACGCTCTAGTTTGTCAATAGTTTTCCTAAAATATGGTGCTCAAAATTTGATGCCCCACAGAAGCCTCACGCATCCTATCATCATCTCTCTCTATCTCCCTCAGGCTTGCCCCAGAGAAGCCTTACCTATCTGTTGAAAGATATATCCTTATCTCTATTTCCCTCAGGCTTGCCCCACAGTTCCCTGACCTATCCCCATCTCCTTCTCTATCTCCCTCAGGCTTGCCCCACAGAAGCCTCA
>WNWU01000030.1:14081648-14106648 GCA_012654045.1 Ptyas mucosa
ATCCTATCATCTTCTATATCTTCCTCAGGCTTGCCCCACAGTTCCCTGACCTATCCCTATCTCCTTCTCTATCTCCCTCAGGCTTGCCCCACAGAAGCCTCACCTACCTTATTGTCTTCTCCATCTCCCTCAGGCTTGCCCCGAGAAGCCTCCTCTATATATTGCAATACATATATTTATCTCCTCCTCTCTCTGCCTCAGACTTGCCCCACAGAAGCCTCACCTATTCATTCTTATCTTTTTCTCTATGGCCCTCAGGGTTGCCCCATATATTCTTATCTCCTTCTCTCTCTAGCTCCCTCAAGCTTGCCTCACAGAAACCTCACCCACCCCTATCACCTTCTCTACCCTCCACTCTTCTCCTTTCCCACCAAAACCTCCTCCTTTTATATCTTCTCCTCCTCCTCTACCGGGCGGGTCGGCCTCTCAGGTTCTGGCAGGTCTCCGGCGTCGGTCGCTGCCCTTCTCACCCACCCCACTGCGGCCACCCGCTGCCCAGCTGGCTCTTAGCACACAGCGCTGATCATCTGGAGCGGCGGCCGCCCGATCTAGGGGCCTCAGTCAGAAGAACCCCGGCAGCACCGTAGCCCTAGCCGACTCCCCTTCCCCCAAAGCCTGTGCGCTGCAGTTTCTGCTCAGCTACATTTGTATGGGTGCTACCAACAAAATGCATACAAAATACAAAAACTAGTTCATTGATATTTACCGCATTTAACAAAAATTACAACAATGGCTGGCGCGGCCGCTTCTCAGGTTTTAATTGCATTGATATTAATGTGCAATATTATTAATGTGCGATATTAAGATTGCATTGTGTTCAACATGGCAAATGGTTTGGATTTCACTTTTAAGGGACATCGCTTTTACCACTAATCCCTTCTAAAAGCAATTCCGTGCAGCCGAGCTCGCTTTTCGTAACGGCGGCAATGGGAAAAACCCCCGCTCTGTTCTTTTCCAGTTCTTAATGTGGGGAATGTGGAGAAACAATGGAAGACAGTCCCCACAAAGAGAATAATAAAAGACAAAAAGGCCATCGGGGTAAAAGATGAAGAAAAAAAAAATAAACCACGAGGGATTTAAAATTGCACTCGTAGCTCTTACGTTTCGTGGGCGGGGCGGGAGTGGGGGTGGAATTAACCCTTGGAAGAACAGCCTCCCCTTCTCTGCCCCTGTATCCAATGAGAATGGAGGGGCGTGGCCAGCCTCGCTTTCGTGCCCGGAGACTTATATAAAGCCTTGAGAGGGCTCGCGCGCCCTTTCGCTTGTACGTTCGGAGCGTGGTAAGTTTGTGGCGGGTGGGAGGAAGGAGAAAAAAAATGGACGCCGCCATTTTGTGCGTGGCTCGCCCTCCCTTTCTTTGCCCCCCCCCCGGCCCCCTCGGGGTGATTTGCGACAGTTATAAAGAAGGCAACTTGCACGAGGTCGGCACTCCGTTTTTAGGGACCGCTCTTGTGGGTAGCCCCTGATCCGGCGCATTTTACCTCTGTTTTTGAGCGGCTGTGAGACAGAAAGAGGGTCGAGCCTCGAATAACGTGCAACGGAGCTAGCTTTTAAAAGAAAGGATGAGGGGAAAAAACGGGAGGCTTCCCTTTCAAGTATAACCTCTTCATTGAAAAGCCTCCCCTCCCCCACACGAGATTTTCCCCTTCCTCGCCAAAAGCCCGCAGTGCTGGATGGGAGCGCGGTTATTGGCGGGAAAAGGAGAGAGCCAGCCGTCCAGCCCCTCGCGGTTCAGCGCTTCTTGCAGCTTGAGTGTTATTTAAAGATTAAACTCTCTATTCGAAGCTGTTAGGGGCCGGAGTGCCCGTGCAGCCCTTGAAAAATGCAAATTGTGAAGGATCAGACGTTTTGCAGGATTTGCTTCAGGGGGAGAGAGAGATTGTAAACTTGAGCCTGATGAGAGTGAGGCACATCGCTGATTAACGGGCGTGATTTAATGATAAAGCACAGGATTTAAAGTAGAAGGACTTACTATTTATTTATTGGTTCAATTTATATGCCGTCCTTCTCCGGACACTCAGGGCGGCTTACAATGCGTTAAGCAATAGCCTTCATACTTTTGTATATACTTCGCTTTCGGGCCCCCCCCCCATGTGTTGTTCTTTTTTATACAAAGTCATCTTATTGCCCGTACAATCCGGGTCCTCATTTTACCTACCTCGAAAGGATGGAAGGCTGAGTCAACCTTGAGCCTGGTGAGATTAGAATTTGCAGTAATTGCAGGCAGCTGGTGCTACTTAACAACAACTTAGTCTGCTGCACCACCAAGGCTCAGCAGACTAAAGCAGACTTGGTTTCAATGCTAGCTGCAACTCAAATTAGTGGCGAGAGAGGGGGAAAATCTGGTTAGACACTATAAGTGTAGTTAATAGTTCAGTTTATAATACTTCAAAAATGACTATCTTGCACATTTTTGCTGGTGGACCAGGTTGGAGGGAAGCTCTGAAAGCATGGCTGGCTTAAGATCACGTGGTGTGTAACGGGTTGTCATTTGAATTGGTGATTTCGTGCTGCATAGTTAAGAATGTTTTAATAGACACATGCAGTTACACATGTAGGTGAATAACGTGAAAAGGAAGTTACTGCTGCCCTCCAGATATTAGGATTCACTTACAAAGCTTGATTACTGTACAAGGGTATTTGCCATATGATTTTAAAAACTATTTTTTTTTACGTTCCAGGAAATATGACTTTAAAACCTGTGATGGTGCTGCTGTTACACACAATGAATTCTGTGGTATGTTTCATTAGTTTTAAGTATTGCACTGTATTTGATTGTAGGCAAATATATTTGTTTTATGAAGAAAGAACATACATACATGGGATTAGAACCAATCGTTTCTAATATTGCTGTATTTATATAAAATGCAGTGGGTGGTAGAGGCTCTTTTGTGAATGAATAATATCTAAGATTTTGTCTACATTTTTAAATTTTACCAGTACGTTAGAATAACACTGTCAGGACTATCCTTACTTGGATACTTTTGTGAGAAATCTAATTTAAATCTTGAAAGAATTAAGTTGCTTTTTTCTGGTTCTATTTTGTGATTGTCTATTGCCTATATATAATGCTGAAACAAATGTTAATAAAGATAAAACAAATGCATTATAGCTGTGTAGATTAAAATAAAGGGAATTTAAAAGGGGTATGTCTCATAGGAAATGTTGGCAAAATGTGAAGGAGCATAATCCATAATTGTTTAAGCATGTAGATTTGGTCAGAACAAGGCATTCAAAAATTACCTTCCCTTGAATTATTCGGAAAGAGTTGTCTCTTGTGGTAGAGTTCACAAGCCATTAAGAATTTAAATATTCATTGTCAAATTTATAACGGTAGTTTGAATTTATATTGGAGATGTGAACTAAAAGGGTCATTTTATCATGTTAGTAGATGTGTAAAATTAGAATATTTTGGATTCATGTACACAACTGATATGGAGAATTTTAAAGAGTAATATTCAAATTTTGTGTGTGTGTGTATATATATATATTATTGTAGTTTTAACTTCAATTATTTTTCTTTATATGAGTTTGCATTTATCTTTTTAAAAATATTTTAATATGAAATATTTGCTGGATATGGACATCCCTATGAATAAATAGTTTTGGCAACAAATTCTATAGTCAGTGTAAATTCTCAATTTGAAGTTAGGGTGACTGATGAAAATAAATTCTTGACCAAATACTATATATCTTATAGACATAATTCCAACTGAAATACTTTTGTCGCTGTAAAGATCGTTACTATACAGGTAGTCCTTGACTTACAACAATTCATTTCGTGACTGTTTGAAATTACAGTGTCGCTGAAAAAAATGATTTATGACTTTCCCACAACTGTTGCAGCATCCCCATGGTCACGTGATCAAAATTTTGATGTTTTGCAACTGGCTCATATTTATGATAGTTGCTGTGTCCTGAAGTCATGTGATCAGTTCTTGCAAACTTCTGACAAGCAGTGTTAATGAGGAAGCCAGATTCACTTAACCATATTACTAACTTAACAGCTGTAGCAAGAAAGATCATAAAATAGGGCAAAACTCACTTAACAAATATTTCACAAAGCAACATAAATGTTGGACTCAATTGTGGCCATAGGGCTACCTGTATGTGAAATTTGGCAAATCTGTTGTACAAGAATTTTTATCCCACTTTTTAAAAATTAGCTCAACTCAAGGTGCCAAACATATTTAATACTCCTGCCTACTATTTCCCACAACAACCATGAGGTGTGTTGGGCTGAGAGTGTACCCAAAGTCACCCAGCTGGTTTTTATGCCTGAAGGAGTCATGGTCCTGATTTTCTAGGCCAGTACCTTAACCAAACTCCCTCTACTAAGAGTATATATGTATAAAGCCTCCTTTTCAATTG
The DNA here is from genome assembly GCA_012654045.1 of Ptyas mucosa. Classification (NCBI taxonomy): domain Eukaryota; kingdom Metazoa; phylum Chordata; class Lepidosauria; order Squamata; family Colubridae; genus Ptyas; species Ptyas mucosa. The sequence goes on from WNWU01000030.1 coordinate 14,086,020, forward strand.
TAATATTCGCTGTTGGAGAAATCTTCACTTTGTAGAATGGAAACATTCCTGTTCATGAAATGGCATTCTTGTTGGAATCATTTAGGCCTTCAATGATAGTTACATATTTCTCTTGTGGAATCGAATTTTTCAAATCTATTCTGAGGGTTTCTCAGCCTTCTGATTTTGAAAGTTACAGAGACAGAAAATTAATTTTGCTGATGGATGGACAACTCTTAAGAATGTAAAGAATGCAAGCCTGTCTTTGGAAGCCGTAATTTGCATTCAATTAATACTTTTTCTTTCTTGGTATTATAGGTGTTGCATTTGTACTAAAATTCCATGTAATAACTTTGAACTAATTTTTATTTGAATGCTTCTTTATAACAACTTGTCCTTTACTAGAAATGCAAAGTATGGAATAAGAATTTATGTTTGCCTTTTCTCTTTTCAGACCTGATAACACTACTATTAAGATGAAGGTATGTGTGAACTGTTTTTACTATAATAAATAGTATGGAATGGCCCAACCAGTGATGAGCCTATCCCGAACCTGACTTCTTGATGAAAAAATGCCAATTTGGATCCGGCTTCTGAGGTTATACTGCCATTAATACAACTGGAATTTGTTATGCAGAAACATTGCTGCCTAGAATATTCTCTTACATGGATGCTATTTTGACTTGTAGATGAAATTCAGAGAGCAGCTGGGACGCATTTGGCATTGGGTCTTGAGTTTCTGATTCCTAACATGCATCAAGTGAGTAGAATATTTTGGATTACTGTGTTCTGATTTACTACTAGGCTTAATTTAGATGAAAGTGAAATAAATCTTTGCAACCTCTGCAAATTTAAGAATCAATTTTAAAAATTCAGTTCTCATTGAAGCTGCACTTTAGTATATTAGACATTTTTGTTGGGCAGTCCTATCATATTGACCGCAATTGTGAACTAAAAGAATGAGTTGTGGGGAAAAAAGCCAATTTTTTTTAATACATTGCCTTGCTCAGTATAATAAAGTATTCCATCATTGCTTTTCAACAGTGATATGGGAGCAGTCTTGGACTTTACAGACATCATGTCTGCTGTGGGAAAAAAGGTAAGATAATGTACAACAATTAAACTATTAGCTGGATTCAGGACTGATAAGAGGACTTCAATGAATGAACCCTAAAATATCCAGACTATTAAACAATTAAAAACTGACAACTGCTTGTATGTTAGTTGAATGACTACTGTACTTGTGTTAACTTTTGCTGAGAATTTACAGTTCTGCAAGTGTTATATTATAATGCCCATATGTGCAAATGTCCAACACCAGACTAGAAAATATAGGCTATTTTGTAGATGTATTTTTGTTCTTAAATGAATGTTTTTGCCAAAATACGGCAGATAATTCTGAATAGTGCAATTTGTGTTTGTTCAAATGACCCTCACTAGGATTTTTGAGCACAGGCATGTGGCAAGATATAAATTAGTATGTTTTGTATCCTGCATTTGTCCATTTTTATCAACAGTGTTGAAGTCGAAGGGGAACATAATCTGAAGTTGGCTTGGCCGAAGTTAACATCATGCATGAGCTCTAATCTTTGAAGATTTGAAGAAAATCAGTGCATTAAAAATGTACAACTCTTAATATTAACACCAGAATGTATTTTTTGTAATCCTATGCAATAAATTATACAAATAAAGATTTAATGTACCAGATTGGACTTTTATTGATGAAACTTTGTTAGTAGGGTAGATAAGGAAACATTTTAAAGAGCAGAATCATTACTTTCAGTAATATTTGAGTCCAAATGGTAGGAGTATTACTGTAATGCTCCTATGTATAAAATTCTCTTAATGGAATGACTTATGAAAGGAATTTTAAATGTTTCAGACATTCCCTTTGCTAGGACTTGTTTATGCCTTTAAAGGAGTTTTGTAGATTTAAATGTTAGAACTGCAGCATTTGGAAGTCTTACGGAAATCGGAGGGTTCTTAGGGGAGAAGTGTCACCAAAAAGGTTTCAAGCTCCAGTCAGTAATCTTCACAATTTAACTATACTTGTCCAAACAATGAAAAATATGCAATCGACAGCCATTTTAAAAGTGTAGCCGAAAAGTTACAAGTTTTCAGTCACATCTGACCAACACAGTTGTATTGAATATACAGTAAGTATTCTAATATGTGACATTGTGGTGAGTCTTCTGGGCTAATATGTTAAAAAGAAACCTGTCTTGGGCAGCAGGTTCCTTCACTCAAGCTTTTATGAAGTTTAAATATAAATGGTACAGTTTAAAATTCAATTCCAAAACAAACCATATTTCCCCAGTCTAAAAGCAACACAACCATTGCAACTAAAAATTAAAGAATTGAGCCTCTGAGCATGTTTGGTTGTGAATTGTCTTCTTCCATTACTGGATACAGCAAGTACCTCAAAGTGGTAATTTAATCTATAATGCTTTATTGAATTAGCTTTGTTAGGTAAACTGGAAGATAAGGGTACAAAGACTGAATCATGAGTAGCAGTACTTTTAGGATCTGCAGATGACTCCTGTAAAGAGTGACAGTTTCATTTAAAAGTGGAGGCAGGCAATTTGACCCCACGAAATAACTTCATAGGTGCCATAATTTCCTTTAAGGGAAGGTGTGTCACAGTAGAACTGGCACTTCACATACATCTCCAGTTCACTCTAGTGCAGACAATACTATGAATCAATAGTTCATTCTGCATAAGACAGTCCTTACTAAAGGCTGACTTGGAGTTGACCACAACTGCCCATAGCCCTTGCCACATACACTACAAAGGGATTTGTGGAAACTCAGCTTGCAGAAGGCTTCAGACTCCAAAGCAAACCTGAATCCAATCTCATGAGATGTGTGTTGATTGGTTGATCCAACTTCTGTGCTTTGCTGTTTGAGGGCTGCCTAACCAGAACATTAACATTCTCCGATGTGCAAAACTAACGCCTATGCAACTGTCCCTGAATGACCCATGCATACATTCCCTTGCCTGTAGTGCCGGAGAAGTCTGCCCCAGCCTTAAGACGACCTTCAACTTCACTTGACATTTTACTGGTTTGCTGGTTCAGTTATGGGTTGCATTGAAAGATACAATCCGGGCTTTTTCAGTTCCAGAAACATTTGAACATAATTTGCAACTTTCCATAACAAAATTTTCACAAATCTGGTAATTTTCACAAACCATTTATACTTTCTTTCCTTCTGAATTCTTTAAAGTGGAAGTGGGATCAATTAAAATGTCTGCTTGACCCTCACATGAACACCCACTTCAGCTTTCTAATATTGGGGGTAATTGTTGGAATTTGAATGGTTGGACTGGAACAAGACACCAGCAATTTTAAAACACGATTATAGTAATTCTATTTTAAGATTATACGTTTCTAGCTAATGGGAGCAGAAAGCTAGCAATTTTCAGCAGGATTGCAAGGAGAAAGGAAGAATAAATACATTTTTCTCTAGTAGTTATTATATGTTTGTTCTCCGTTACCAGAAAGAACTCTGTAATCTTGCCTGGAAAGGCCAAACTTAACATTTATTTTGATCAACTGGCCAGAAAAAAGGTTAGGCATCCTGAAGAAGTGTGCAGCTTTGAACCCAAAAGATCACCTTTCTGTATTTAAATATGGCAAGTTTTAGAATGAAATCCATTTCGTATTAATAATGTTATTAGCTCCCATCTAAATGAGGGATAGCTATGTACTGCTGGAATATGCATAAATGTAGTTTTTTCCAAATTAATGCTTTCCTAATTTTTCCTAATATTTGGCCTCTCTAGTCCTTAAACTATAAATTTTAAGTATCTTAACCTATAGTTTTATATAACAAACCCATGACCTGTTGAACCATCCTTTGAGACAAAGTTAGTGCCGTGATGTAACCAGAATAACCATTAAATTTCCCCAAGTCGTTTTGCTATTGTTCGAAAATTGTTGCAGTATAATGCACTAAGAATGATTTCTGGCTTCCTGCTGGTTTCCCCGTTGACTTTGCTTGTGGGAAGCTGGCCAAGAGCACTGGAAACCATGATCATGTAACTACAGAGATGCTGCAATGGCCAGAACTTTGTGAATATGCACAGCTATAAAAGGCCCTAAATCTTTTATATATTCTTTAAATTAGTGGATTTGAAGTACAGTAAGTTGACTACCGAAGGGACTGAACGAAAGGGGTCAACTTACAGTGGTTATCAACATATGAAACAACTGTACACGTGCCTCATTTTATTGTACAACTTTTATTAGAGAATCATACAGAAACGGTGAAAACAGGAAAATTATTCGTAAAATACTGTTATACAAAATCAATATTTACATATATTGTTTTCTCAGTCTGTTCATTCTTTTTAGTCTGTTTCTTATTCTTTTTATAAAAGTTTAAGTGGAGAAAGCACTCTCAATGCTGGTTATATCACTCAGAATACCTGGGCATTTTTTGACGGCAAATGACTTTGTCTTATCAAATGACTGACATCCTCTTCTTTTGGAATATCTGCAATTTCTGTGTCCTCACCTAATTTTTCACTTAATTCTTCTGCTTCACCACTTACTTCCAACATTTTTCTGCTGGGTTGTACCTCGTTCCATACCAATGGGAAAATTGCTTCTAGGTCAGGTTCCTTGCACATTGCCACATCGTCATCCATTGCAACAAACTTCAAAATCTATACTCTCTTGAATCCCTCCATGGGAGGTGGGCTGCCTAGTGGGGCTGCAACATCTTGCTCTTGGATTGTAACAAATCCAGCTTTCTTGAAGCGCTTCTGTAGTTTCAGCCTGAACTTTATTATTCCAAGCATTTGCTGGGATGACCACCGCAAAGTAAAGAGTAAAACGGCTCACATACGTCTGTGTATGTATTTGTTTCATTTTACCATTGGCTATTTTTTTATCAACACTGAAAAAGGGGGGGGGAATGAAAAAAATTAAATCTTTGTGCAATACGTATTATGAAACGAATCCATAATTATCATTGTTAAACTGCCAAATCAAAGTAAAAAATCTTGTATTCTTTGATATTTTTCTTGAAAAAGAAATTCATTGCTACCAATTCTGCATTTCACTTTTCTTGCCCTTGGTGCAGACTTGACTCAACTGGTCAAAGTATAGAAAATAAATTCATACTGTGTGTCAAGGCTCAGGTGCTCAAGATAAAATTTATAGAGATGGTCAATATAAAGAGGTTGGCTTTCGATTGTGTGTACCTATAGTTTATGTTTGGTCTAGGACAATTAGATCAACTTAGGGAGATCGACAATGTAGGGAGGTTATGGAGCTATGGAGGATTTACTGTACTTTGATTCAAAAACTGTTCTGGTACAATAACCCTTCAGAGTGTACAAAGAGAAGAGAGAGATTAATTTGAGGACTATCTGTACTTGAATTGGGATTATACCCTGGTGCCGCGGAGGCTGCTGTAATGATCTGAACGCGTTCTAAATTATGTGATGTCTCCCTAGCTACAGCGTTGAATTTTTCCAATATTTATACGCCACCTATTGTGATTAGTATTTTTATTCACGACCTCAGCAACACAACAAAGCCATTCAAAAATTCATCCCCCCCCCTCCCACTGGCAAATGAGCCTGTCACAGAAACAGCTTGAGAATAAAATTACCATTCATTCGCACCAGGGAGTGTTCAGGATCTCCTGGAGGGGGGGGGGAGAATCCCGTAAGGCTCCCAAGCCTCTCCCGGGCGCCTGTCAAAAAAAAAAAAAAGAGGACGAACTTCCTACGCAACGTGCTACGCGAGGGATGCAGCTAGCCGCGCGCGTGCGCGGTGGGGTTGGTCGCCGCCTGCTTCCGAGCTCAGCTCAACCCCCCCCCCTCTTCCCTAGCAGCAGGCGGGGCGATAACCCTTGTGGAGCGGCTCGGGAGACCCCGGCGTTGGGGCTGCGCCAGGAGGCGCGCGCGCGCGCGCGGCGCCGGCGCCGCCTCCTCCTCTTCGCCTCTCCCCTCCCTGCCTGAGCCGAGTGGAAGGGGGCTGGGGTTGGCTGGTGCCAGCAGCGGCGTGAGCGCTCGAGCGGCCGCCATTTTACGCAGGCTCCTGCACATTCTCCGGACACGCTGAGGGAGCGGAGAAGGGGCAGCTCCTTCACTGCGCCCCCACCACCCCCTCCGGAGCTCTTTCGCTCACCATTCATCACCCCCGCCGCTCGCCCACACAGGTCAGCCGCCGCCGGGGATTGTCAAGTGACGGGGAGGGAGGGAGGGAGTCGGGCATGAAAAAAAGGAGAGCCCCCCAAAAAATAACTCCCGGGGAGGAGGAGGCGGGCTGGAAATACCCGCGAGGGAAAAGGTCCCTCGGGGGTAGTCATCCCTTCGCTCTCCCCCTCAAAAAAAATAATGAAGCGGGGCTTAAAACAAAGAGGACGGTTTGAGCCAGCGGCCTGTCCGAGTGCAGCGAGTGCCGCCGCCGCCGCTGCTGCCTGCGAGGCATTCTTGCCTCCCGGCGGCGGGCTACGCTAGGCCGAAGGCATGGCGTGGAAGCCGGACCCCATCCGCGTGCTCGCCTGCCTCTGCCTGTCCTCGGAACAGGCTCCCAGCGCCTCATTGTCCGGGCGCCATTCATTGGCCACGAGGCGCCGGTGGGGTGGGGTGGGGAAGGAAGGAGCAGGGCAGGGACTCCCGGCGGCGGCAGCCGATGTGGCGGTGGGGTTAAAGAGGCGGGTTGGGGGGGGGGGGGGGCTGCCGCCCGCCTCGGGTTCACGTAAAAATCGGGTGGGCCCGGCGGAGAAGCTCGCCTGGGAAAACCGAACTCTCCTCACACAGGAGTTGGTGGGAAACGCATGGCGGGGCGGTGGTGGTGGCGGCGACGGCAGAGGAGCTGTGATTTGTATGCATTGTTCCGGGGTGGGAGGAGGGAAGAGCCGGACAGATGTCGAGCGCTCATTTTCTTCTCTTACCTTCTCTCGCTTTCCCTTTTCCACCCCACCCCCCACCCCCAATCCCGCGTGGCGAAATAGGGCTCAAGGTGTTGCAATTCTTCTCCCTGAGGGGGGAAAAAGGGGGGGAGAGGAGAGGGAAAGGCTGCTTTTCCGGGCGGGGGGGGGAGAGAGAAGGAGGGAGGGAGGGAAGTCGGTCGCTGGAGGAAGTTGTAAGACATTTGAACGCGCCGAGCACGTGTTTCTCTCAGACTTATGGCGGCAGCCACCGCCACCTCCTCGATTGGGCGCGGATTAAGAGAGCGCTTTGTTCCTTTTGGCCTGGCGGCTTAGGCCCTGTCAGAGAGGCGGGAAGGCGGCACACTTTGAATGTAGTCGAGGAACGGGTCTCGTGGAGAGGTTAAGTACACAGGGCGGCTAGGGCGAAAGGAGCCTAGTGGATGGCTATATGGCGGTGGCTTCCTCCCGGTTTTCTCTCCCTCCCGCCTCCGTTTGCTGCTTGTTACTAGTTAGAAGAGCTTCTTCGGAGCTTTTTAGGGCGTGCTTCAGAGAGACGTGAGTCAGAGAGTTTGGCAGTGGTTTCAGGGTATTGCTTTGCGCTATTAGTTCTTTTCATTTGGAAAAAATAAAATTAAAAAGGTTGTTAAGCTTTCTGATTTCGAAAAGCGGTAGGGAAAGCGGGCTAAACTCTGCAAGCATCTTGGAGGCAGCTGCATATATTGACACCCGAATTGTTTGGCTTGTAAGGTCTCTAGCTTAATTATGCTTATTGCGTTTGAACAGATATCTGGAAACATGGCTTCTGAACATGTTAATGGGAATGGTACTGAAGAGCCCATGGATACTTCTGCTGCAGTTACCCATTCTGAGCATTTCCAGACATTGCTTGATGCTGGTTTACCACAGAAAGTTGCTGAAAAACTAGATGAAATTTACGTTGCAGGTAAGATGTAAAACTTGCAAATTCACTATTTTCTATTGGACTTTCCTTGCTTTGGGCTAAAATAGCAACTTTTTGTGGTTTCCAAACAAAAAAGTATGGGGACTGCAGTTTTCTTATTTTTTTGGGTGATCAATATTAATATGCAATGTTTCTATTAGTTTAGAGTAGCCTTTGGCATTGAATGAAGGGGTGGTGGTGAGGGCAAGCAGTTGGAATGTAAACCTTTAGGAATAGTTCATACTGGATTATGGTTGCGTGTTTTTGGAGGACTGTGTAGTGAAGTAGTAATTGCATATGTCTCTTTTTTCTGATTCACTGTTTGGATTCCTGGGTGTAGTGGCTACAGTGTTTTCAGTTATGTCCTGAAGCATAGTTTTGAGGTGCAGTAGAATGGCTGAGAGTTTTCATTAGTTACTTTTTGAAACAAAAAAGTATTGTCTAATTACTCAGATGCAATAAGTTTTTCTAGAATGTCTTAAGTGTTCAAGTTTCAGAAGGAATAAAATAGAAATTAATGTTTTTGGCATTTTAGTATGTGAAAAATTCCTAACATCGCAATTAATAACAACTAGTCATTAATTTGAGAAGTTACATTTCTGAATATCATAATAGTTAAGTGAGACAACCTAGAATAAAATATTTCTTTTTCTAGGACTAGTTGCTCACAGTGATTTAGATGAAAGAGCTATAGAAGCTTTAAAGGAATTTAATGAAGAAGGTGCACTGGCAGTGCTTCAACAATTTAAAGACAGTGATCTCTCTCATGTTCAGGTAATGTACCATGGAAGTATTTCTGTTTATTTCAGTATATATACAGAAACTGCTTGATCTTCAACTGATCCATTATGAAAGTTAGTTCATATTTTTTTCAATCCATCCATCTCATTTATTTTTAGAACAAAAGTGCCTTTTTATGTGGCGTCATGAAAACATATAGACAACGAGAAAAACAAGGGACCAAAGTGGCAGATTCCAGCAAAGGACCAGATGAGGCAAAAATCAAGGTATGTTTGTAAGAAACTTTTTCTTAAGCCCATGGTGCTTTAATAGTATGAATACAGCCACATGGTGTGTCCCCCCCCCTTGAAGATTGATGTCATTCAAAACAATATTACCTGCAGTGCTGATTATCAGCTCAGTTTTTATACTTGGGATACATTTTAGTAGCTGTCTCTTGTGGATATTATTATGTAATCTTCCATATAAATCCAGTTTTTCTTTCATACCTGTTAAGGAGGTGCCATTGATAATGTACTTCAGGAACATAAAATAAGTTAATTGACACCAGGACAATATAATCGACATTCTATAGTGATGTTTTTACACTTTACGATGGCACTATGATTTGAAGGATTGATTTATATCTTGCCTTTGGAGGATACATGTGAATAACTTATAAATTGACTTCATGAAGTTGTAGTGCCACTTCATCAGCAGTGTAACCTGAGATTTAATCTCTAAACCAGCAACTACTTTTAACATAACCTGATAGTACAAGTAGTCCAGTACTGCTAATTTTTCAGTGGTTAATGAACAGGATGTGCCTCACTGATCTTGAATCTCTTTAATATATATCACAAATATTTCAGCTGGTTCTACCAGGAAAAATTACAAAAAATATTATTGTCGTGAATAAATCCAGAGTAATATGCTCAGTGAAATGATTAAATAATTTGAACATAACATTTATGCATAGTATGGATCCATTCCTACGACTTTTAAATTTTTGTTTTATTCTTACTTTGGTTCCATTTTTTCCTTCCTAATTACTGAATTACTAAGTTATACTGTTGAATGAAATGGAAATGTATGTGCTTGCAGGGATGAAATCTTTAATAGTATCTAAGGCACAGGTGTCAAATTCTCCGTGTCACGTTGCCGTCACATGACATTTTTCCCTTCACAGAGCTAGGGTGGGTGTGGTCTGTGCATGATGCATCCAGCCTATGGGCCACCAATTTGACACCTTGGTCTAAGGGATGCATCTATCACCTATTTATTTCTTTGAGGGAAAGTGAAAATGGTGTTTCATAACAAGTTGCAGCAACTTCTCTTGCACTACCTATTGCTTCAGTTGTGCCAGAAACTCATGTCTTAACCTCATTTCTCTGAAAGGAGGATTCTGCATCCTTCATCTTTTGATCCATAAATTAAATCTCCCAGATTTTTCTAATTGAAAAAGCATTTGAAATGTAACAGGCAATTGAAGAAGGGTACTGTAAAATGATGCATATGGATGTCTAGTAGTGTAGTTCTGCAGGAAATGACATCTGCAAGTATTATTATTTCTTTAGATGTTGTATATTACTTCACAATCCAAGTTCTCAGATGTTTTACAAGCAATTGGGAAACTTTGTGTAACAGATTTGACAGTAGAAAAATGAGAAATTTTTACCTTTGGCATTACATTGATTCGTACCCAAGTGGTTTATGTTCTGATATTCTGATATATTCACTTGACATATCAGTTGCATGACCCAATAGGAAAATTAGGCTTAAGGCAGACTTTTAACGTAGGTTGGAGAACCTACAGAATAAATAGCTCTATATTAATGGAATATTTTATTAGTATTCATTGACTATACTTGGTTTATAACTCTCTTTGAAGGCTCTTTTGGAGAGAACGGGTTATACACTAGATGTGACAACTGGACAGAGGAAGTATGGTGGTCCTCCACCAGAGTGTGTCTATTCAGGACAACAGCCTTCTGTTGGCACTGAGGTAAGTGATGCAACATATCGGGAGAATATAATACGTTTCTCTGTTTAAATCTCAGTTCTTGAAAAAAATGTGTTTTTGATTTGTTGTTGCAGATATTTGTGGGTAAAATTCCAAGGGACTTATTTGAGGATGAACTAGTTCCATTATTTGAAAAAGCTGGACCTATTTGGGATCTCCGCTTAATGATGGATCCCCTGACAGGTCTAAACCGGGGATATGCTTTTGTCACTTTTTGTAACAAAGAGGCAGCTCAGGAAGCTGTTAAATTGGTAAGTTTTTCATATTTTCTGTGGTAATTTAAAATCAACTATTGTGATACCTAATTGTGTAAAATGTCTTAATCTTCTGCTTATGTTGTAATGTATAGAATGGAATTGATTTTTAAACCTAGTGGCTTTCAGAAATCTGTGTATTGTTAGTGAACATATTAAAACATAAGACTTACTTTTATCATTTCTATTTGTAATACTCAGCATATGATATTTTTGTCATACAGCTATTTAAAGGCCAGGAATGACAGTTTATTTTTAAAGAGGGGAATATTTATCCCACTCTAGTTTTCAATAATATATGCATCTTACTACCTATAAGTCCTGAAAAATAGCTTGCTCAGAAACAAATTCAATTGGGCTCATTTTATAGTAAATGTGTTACATTTCTATATAACTGGTATAGAAACTACAGGAATATGTTAATTGTTTGTGTATTAGGTAAAATGGACTGGTATTTTTCTCTAGTGCCATGACTGACCATTAGTAAATTTAAGCACAGCCCAATTTTCCAACCTAATAGAGAAAATATTGGTAAATTTGTTACAGATCGTACTAAGTATAATCTTTACTTCTTGCATAACTTTAAATAGTGCTGCTGTTTTCTCTCCTTTATGCAAAGTTTCCTACAATCCTATTAGTGTTTGATTATGGTTCGGTATAAAATCTGATTTATTCTCTATGGTAAAAAATAACATTGACTTTGGTGGTGGGATTTTCTGGGAAGTGATAGAATTCTATAAAAGCTTGGGTGCTATAGATTTGAGTGGTTGGTACATATTATTTGGTGTTATATTGGAGGCATGGAATTTGAGTATTGGAAAAAGATACTTCTGCTTTATTCAGGAGATTTGTTAGTTCCAGCAAGAGAAAAAAGTATTTTGATTAGAGAAATATCAACAATTAAATTTATTGGATACCCTTTATAGATGATGAGATTGCAATTAGAAAGGATAGTTTATGAAAGAAAGAAATTACGATGTAACTTTGGATAGAAGGGGCTTATAAATGTATCAGGAAAATTTGGGGACATTTTATAATCTTTTCTAACCCTTTTTATTTTTATTTTCGTTTATAATTTTTACTTTGTTAAAAAACATTCAATAATAATCATATTAAAAAACAGTATCCAGTCAAACTTATAGGAGTGCAATGGTTCACATAGTTAGGATGCTGGGTTGGAGGTTAGCAAATCCACATTTTAGACCCTAATGCTACTGTGTGGCGGGGTGAGCTCCAGGCATTTGCTCTGGCTCCTTCCTTGATCAGGACATGAAAGGAGCCCCATGGGCATTCCCCCAGGTAATGGTGATGTCATTGACTAATTGTTTCAACCTGGAAGCACCTTAAACAGTGCCTCCAACAATGCGTCCAACACTCCAAGTTGAGGACTAGTTGTATATTGTTTCTTGTGAGTTATGTCCTCGTTAAAGAATCAGAAGGTAATAGGGCAGTGACAGTGAAAATGAATAGTTTGGGCCTAGGCTTAGTCATGGCACTGAAACTCTGGATTTTACATTGAAAAGTAAAAACTTTGAGCTTTCTGGTGAAAACAGCCATGCAGTTTTCTTGACATTAGTATGGAAATGATATGTTACTGTTGTCTTCTGGGTTTTTTTCCTATCATGTTGTTTTCCATCTATAAGTAATAACCAGGCCTTGCCCCTATAGCTTTATTTAAAAACTAGTAAGACGATTCTACCTGAACTAAGCAAGAATTAATATTAATCACAATCATGTTATGTTTCATTGGCTCAAATGAGTTTATTAAGTCTGGCTCTAACCTTAGATTAATCCTCTTCAGTTGACGGTGGAAATGAGTTGTCTAGTTACTAAAGTTTAAAAAATTACTAAGTATCTATCCATCCATCCATCCATCCATCCATCCAAGGCAGAGAACATACCTAATAGTCCTACCTCTTATTTTTCTTCACAACTGGAGCCTTATTGGCTGAGAGATTGGCCCAAAGTTGGCCATCTGGCTTTCATGGCTAAGTGAGGCCTAGAACTCAGTTTTTGGTTTCTAGGCAAGAACTTAACTATACCAAACTGGCTTTTTCATTCATTCTTGTTAACTCACTCAAGAATGCCTCTATTTTACTTCAGATGAAATGTAGTTTAAATAGGTAGGAACATAAGCTAATGTTTGGTTCTATTATTGCTAAGTGTCATACTTATTGGACATCAGGAGGGGCAGGTTAACTGTTCAGATCCCATTTGTTCTAGCAGATGTTTGGCTGCTTTTAGATTGTATCAGATTTTCCATGTTCTGTGGTCAAGTTTGCCCTACATTTTTTCCATGTATCCACTTGATACACTTGATTCCAAATGAATTTTGGAAACTTTTTGTTTGACCTGTATTAGTAATAGATTGCACATACAGTTTGTACCCTGGAGTTTATTCAGTGCAAGAGTCTTTACAGTTGCTTAACAATTCTTTGTCGTTAGTGTTCCTAGTACCTTCATTCTTAAATGTAGCAAAAGGCCCTCTGATGGCCTTTACAATTCAGAACAAATTTTCACGTAAGAGGAAGAGTTGGACAACATTCAAGATACTTAAGCATATGAGCCAAACTCATCAAATATAATTGGGTGCAAGAGTAAGCCTGTAAGAGTAATTTGTTATATAACTTTCTTTCTTTTAGTATAACAATCATGAAATTCGTTCTGGGAAACATATTGGAGTATGTATCTCTGTGGCCAATAATAGGCTCTTTGTTGGCTCTATCCCTAAGAGTAAAACCAAGGAGCAAATTGTAGAAGAATTTAGTAAAGTAACAGGTAAGTTGCTAGGTGCTAATAATGTAATTGTTATTAAAGTGATCTGTGATGAACTTTTATCACCATCTTTCGGCTGATGTTGGATGATGGATGACATTTGTAAACTGAGATCATAAGGGATAAAGTTGAGAGAAAGATATGGGAACTGTTTAAGAAACTGAAGTTTGAGACCATTCCAGATTTATTTCAGCATTTGCATTGTATGCACTGCTAATGGAGTTTTGGAACAGCCATCATTTTAGAGGGGACATTTTGTTCTTGTCATATAAGCTGTAAAGCATTTAGAACATGGGTGTCCAACATTTTGGCTTGCCTGGGCCGCATTGAGTAAAGAGGAAATTTCTTGATTCACATATAAAATATGTAACATAGTTAATGTATATAAATCACATAATGTTGAAAGCTCTTATGGAACTGCATGCAGTCTATGGGCTATGGTTTGGACATAACTGATATAGAAAATGAAATTTTCATGACATCACAGCAGCTTGTTTTCAGTGATCCAGCTTGGCATAGTGTGACATAAATACCATATTTATAGATTGAAGTTTTTCACTGGGCTCCATGTCCAAACCCATGTAAGTGCTTTGTGCATCAACTCTAATTTTTTGTCCTTTGAAATTGGAGCTGATTCTCTTTGTTAAACAATAGTTCAGATGGGAATTTTAAGTTTCTTTATTTCTTTATTTCATTTTTATTTTTATTTTTAATAAATGTTATACACTACTTATAACTAATGGTTCAGTTAAATGTATATGACTGGCTTCAATTTCAGAGGGTCTCACAGATGTAATATTGTATCACCAACCTGATGACAAAAAAAAGAACAGAGGCTTTTGTTTCCTTGAATATGAAGATCACAAAACAGCAGCTCAAGCCAGGCGTAGGTTAATGAGTGGAAAAGTGAAAGTTTGGGGTAATGTTGTTACAGTTGAATGGGCTGACCCCATAGAAGATCCAGACCCTGAAGTGATGGCAAAGGTAAATTTACGAGGGCAGTGAAAATAGCATGCATTTGTTTCTGCTCTTTTGCAAACATTATGACTGTTGATGTACATCATAAGGACATAAATTCTGTTCTGTAAAATAGCATATTTAACATTTTCTGCCCCTGCTCTGAATGGGATGTTTTACACACAATAATTCATACAAATTATATAGACATTTCCAGTAGCTATTGGTTACTTCTGTGATGCTGTTTCATATTTTACTTTTTTATATTTAACAACATGTCATAAAAACATTTTCATCCTTGGAATATGAAATATTCCCTAAGCCCCTTTCTTATTTGATCTCATAGTACCTTAATTCATCGATAAAACAGTGTTCACTAGGTTTCTTTATTTTTCCTACAGGGGTTAGAGTGTGACCCTGCCAAAAGGTGTGAGCGCATTTTTTAATATATGGGATTCCTTGTCAACCTTCCACCATTCCTGTTTTTGCTATGGCAGTGAAGTCTGTTAAAGCATAGTATTCAGTACTGTCACTTTATTTTCTTAAATTTCCAGGTTTTTTATGTTACATTCCCAGTGTGAACTGTTTTCTTTGCCTCCCTTGATTTTTCTGAGCAAAGGTTACAGCCAGCTTTTCAGTGAACACAAACCACAGGGATTCCTCACAGGCTCAAACTCAGCATTAGTAATGATGAGTTTTTCAGGAAATTTAGTTAATTTGAAGGGAAATAATATCATTGAATGCAGGGCTCACCTTTTATTTATAGAAAGGCTCCTCTTCATTAATAGTGTTTGACTCAGTGGAAAGATTTGTTATCCTTCTGTATGTGTTATTTCCTTCTGAAGCTGAACCACCTACAGTATTGTCTTTAAAAGTCCTTTGACTCTGGGATGACTTTTAGAAGAAGTAAATACTCCTCCTTGCTCCTTGTAGAATCATGTTTACATCCAATTTGTTGAGACTAACAATGTTGATAGATTTGGGATACAAAAAGGAATTTTGTATTTTAAGAGTTCATTAGTTAGATATTGTACCATGAAATTTACTTCAGTCTTGAGTGGAGATTAGTTATTAGTGAACGAATGTCCTGTTTTTTTGCTTGGGCATGCATCAAACTTGACTGGTGAGCTGAATAGTTATAACTGGCACAGATTCAGAGGGTGTCTGAGTGACTTAAACTTCTGGTCTCAGTGAGAAACAACTATTTTGTTTAGCCTTAATATCCTCATTTATCTAAATGATGTTGCACTAAATTCTACACCTGTGACTGGTGGGGCTTTTGTTAATTATTGATGTTAAGTTCCACTTTTATTTCAGAATTTCAGGAGCAAGTACCTGATCAGTTTGGGATGTTCTGCTAAAGCAAATAATATCTTCAGATCTCTGTTGTAGCAGTTAAACCTTAGCTCCATAAATAATTTGATAATATAAAAATAATTTATTCAATATGTATGTTGCCCAAGTCCTTTTTCTGAAGAAACTGAATAAAGAAATTTCAATAAAACCAAGAGAAAAAGGTAAAGGAGTTCCTGCGGATTTTACTCTGCTAGTCATTGTCGACTATAGCAATAGGGGGCAGTGGTCATCTCTGTTTCAAGGCCACTGAGCTAGCGCTGTCCGAAGACATTTCCACACTTAGCGGCAAGCATGACATCACAGAGCACTGTTACCTTTCCACCAAAGTAGTGCCTGTTTATCTATTTGCATGGTTTCAAACTGCTAGGTAGGCAGGAGCTGGAGCAAAGACAGGCACTCGCCCCGTTGTGTGGCGCCTGGGTCTCGAACCTGGGCTGCTGGCTTTTCAGCTGACAAGCCCAATGTCTTAACTGCTGAGCCACCATGTGCCCCCCGCCTCCTGCCCCAATAAACAAGAAAAGGAGGAAAAAAGGTTTCCCTTGTCAAAGGCCTAGGTAAAAAACATTGAAAACTAATGTGACTTGGGGAATTGCTGCTATAGAGGGCCAAGTATGACTACCAGTTAGTTGTTAAGCATTATCATAACTTTGAACAGAAAACTACATGTACTGTAAACAATCAGTGGTCATCAAAAATCCTGTAAGTAATTTGATCCATGCCATGTAGGACTTTAAAGGTGATAGCAAGTAGCTTGAATTAAATGCACTGAAGCCAGTACAGCTCACACAGCAATGGTGTTATATAGGAATATTGCAGTGTGCCCAAAACTACATAAGTTGCCACATTCTGGCCAGTTGAAGCTTCTGAGTGCTCTTCAAGGATAGCCCTCAGTGCATTGCAGTAGTCCAGCTAAGAAAATAGTTTGTAAATTAAGACATTTTTGGTTTGTGTCCAGTTATGACTTACCCACAATTCTTTTTTGAAAAAAGCTAAATAAGTATATCTAATAAGTATGCTTGTTTTATTTGCAATAATATATTGGTCACACTAAGCTAAAACAATGCTTTGTTTTAGGTAAAAGTGTTATTTGTACGGAATCTTGCAAATTCAGTCACAGAAGAAATACTAGAAAAGGCTTTTAGTCAATTTGGAAAACTGGAGAGAGTGAAAAAGCTAAAAGATTATGCTTTTATTCATTTTGATGAGCGTGATGGTGCTGTAAAGGTAAGTTTTTATTCCCAGTTTCATTTATTTAATAGTTTTAGATTTAGTGAATTCAAAGTGGCATACATTTCCTGATTTTCCCACTGTAACTATGTAAGTGGGTTTGGCCTGAGAAGGTGTGATTATCCCATAGTTCCTCACGTGCCTTTCATGTGTAAGACAGAACTAGCATTTGTCATCTCCTGGTATCTAGTCTTAACATCTTAACTACTACATAAAATTAGCTCTCAGGTATTTATCACATTGATACTCTGCTGCAATCATGAATAGACTCTTAGTGGCAAGTTCTTCAGAAATCTGTCATAAAGTTAAAATTTATGCTACAATTTTATGTTGTCAGGTTTTGCGTTTTATTTATTACTAAGAAATAAGGGAAGGTTTAATTATCCTCTCAATAGTGTGCCAATTTAAAGCCATTAGTTCTCATTGTCCTCATGAATAATCTGAATAATTGTTGAGAATGAGCTAACAAGACCAACTGTTGCCAGGACAGTAAATAAATAAACTCAAATAAATTATACTAAGTAAATCAGTTTGCTTCAGATTTTACACTAGTGTCAAATTCTACAAAAAAAAAAATTAAGAATTAAAGTATGAAGTGGGTACTATGACCTTTGTTAATATTCATTCCAAAATATACTGAAATTCTGCTCCTAACGTTCATTCTTGGTTTTCATGGTTGCAGAGAATATTTCTAAATCTTACACATTGAAAAATTAAGAAATAGACTTAAGTGGGAGAGGCAATGATCTTGTGTGTTCTACATAGTACCGTTGGTATTTTTTCTACTGTACTTACAGTTTGTGTGCTATATTTGTAAGACTATTTTGGTAAGAATGATTACAAATTATATTCTTCATAGGCTATGGAAGGAATGAATGGCAAAGATTTAGAAGGAGAAAATATAGAAATTGTATTTGCAAAGCCACCAGATCAGAAAAGGAAAGAACGGAAAGCACAGAGACAAGCTGCCAAAAATCAAATGTAAGGATGGAAAGCATGATTTTAATGCATTTAGCACTACCTTATATGTAGAATTCTTGTGTTAAAGCATAATGTACCTTTTAATGGTTATATTATAATGAGGCAGAAAATATATGTATACTTTAATTCTATGATGATAGTTGAGAGAGAATAACTGTTAACAGATTAATATCTATTGATAAACTAGAATCCCATTCTGTACGAGGATTATCTCAGATTTGATCAAGTGAAAATTCTTTCCCCTTCTCAAAAGAAATAATATAGGAATGGGGAATTCAGTAATTGAAATGTTGGTCATGAGAAAAACTTTCTAAATCATAGAAAGCAATATTCTTCTTGAGTCAAACTTACACAAAATATTAAAGAACATTTCTCTTGGCTAATTGAATAAAACCAAAAGAGTAGAGGAATGTTTACTCTGATCAATGCATTTCTGGTTAGAAAGATCAGCTTTTGTGATGTGAAAATACTTGTGGGTAGCTTGTATTTTTCAAATTTAGGTTGTCATGTTTATATATTTGTGATAGCCTAAGCTGCAATTCCATCAATGGATGTGATTGTTAATCTTTCAGAAACAATAGTAGATTGATATTTATTTATTTGTTTATTTATTTGCCACACATCTCATAGTAAATGCCTCTGGGCAGTTTCCATTATTAAAATCAATTAGTATACTGCAAATATACAGGTAATCCTCATTTACCGAATGCCTAGTTAAGTGACTGTTCAAAGTTATACCAGCACTGAAAAAGTAGGTTTATGACTGGTACTCAAACTTGCAGCCAATGCAGTTATCACATGATTGGGATTGGGATACTTTGCAGCCAGTATGCATTTATGAAGGTTACAGCATCCCATATAATCATAATTTGTGACCAGCTTGTTAGTGGGTGAGCCAGATTTGTTTAACTACTGTTTGATTCAGCCAGTTTCTGACAAAAAAAGGCAATGGGGATGCCGGCAGAAAGTCACAAGTCAAGGTCATGTAATGTCAAGCTTAATAACCTACAGTGATTTGCTTAATGACTGCAACAGAAGTGACATAAATAATAGCTGTAAAATAATTGGGGAGGAGAGAATGCAAATTAGCTGTAACTTGTAGATATGTTAGAATCATAAGGGTTTGAGGATAATAGCAAGCCAAAATTTATATAGGGCTTGTAAAATGGAATTATGACTTCCACCGAACTCAGTTTTGGAATTGTTCAAATAATCTTAACATGAACTTATTTAAAGTGTATGAATCAGATTTGTATTTTTAATAGTTAAAATACACACTTGTCCTGCTTACTTAAGTTTTATGAAACTATTTTTATAGCGTGAGTTTTGCTTATCTCTTGTTTTAATAGTATGGTATAGTGCCTCTTTTTCACATATATGTCATCCTAAACTGTTTCAACTTTAAACACACACAAAAAAATAGAAAGTTGCTAACTAATCCCAAATCACAAAACCTAAACAGGGTATTAAAAACCCACATGTTATTAAAATCACACCTATTGAAAGCATTTTATATTTCTAAAGGCAGATAGATTTAATGAAAAAGGACATTTCTGGATATCTGTGCTGCACATAACACTCTGTCCCTTTTATATAGCTGCCTTAGCCTACATAATGGAAAAACATTTCTATACATTGATTGATACACATTTTGGGTCAATTATAAGACTTCTTGCATTCCTGGACAGTTGTTTTGCTCCCTTGCTCATCTTGATGTTTTATGCATATAGATCAGAGATGAGGAATTGCCACTGTCCAGGCCCTTAGAATCTGCATTATCTATAACTGTTACTCTTTCGAGTGGTAGAGTTGGCTATCCTTCTCTTGCATTGAGAAAGCAGATAATGACAGAGAGTGGCTATGCATCTGCCTTGTAGCTGTTCAAAACTATATTGTAATGGTCTTTCAATAGTGGAAGTGCTGTTCTATATTTTTTCAGTTTCTTGCAAAATTTGACTGATTTATGATGAAATGCTTTGAATGTTCCTTATAGAAAATTATTTTTCCCTTTCTATAGCAGTTCTTATTTCTAATTTAGTTTTGGATGTTTTAATCTTAATTTGAAGGACAAATTATAAGTACTATTTTGTTATCCTTGATATGGAAAGGGAGAGGAAAAAAAATCTACAGGTAGTCCTTGACTTATAACCATTTGTTTATCAACTGTTCAAAGTTACAGCAGCACTGAAAAAGTGACAACCAATTCTCATGCTTAGGACTGTTTTAGCATCCTCACAATCATATGATTGCAATTTGGATGCTTGACAACTGCATGCATTTATGATGATTGTAAGGTCTTGAGTCATATGATTGTGATTTGAGATCTTCCCAGTCTGCTTCCTAAAAAGCAAAATCAGTGGGGAAGCCAGATTTGCTTAACTATTGTGTGATTCACTTAACAACTACATTGATTTGCTTAAAAACAATGGCAAAAAATAATAAATTGGTTGTAAATCACTGAACACTTCACTTAGTGATGGAAATTCTGGTTCCAATTCATTTATTCATTCAATTTCTATAGCCGCC
>WNWU01000030.1:14111648-14118816 GCA_012654045.1 Ptyas mucosa
GGAGGCAAGTGTAACTTATTTTTGTAATAAAGTTTTTATTTTTTTTATGTGTCATTAATATAAATGTGTGTTAGTGCAGAAATCTTCTGGTTTAAAAACTCGTGCGCACACATTTCAGTATGTTTACTTGTATTTACATTTTTTAGAATAGTCATTTCCAGTAGTCTGTCTCTCACATTAATTGAATTTTTGTTATATTAATAAACCATTTTAGTATATTGTATGTCAATTACTGGGATAGCTGGGACATAAAGTGTAATTTAAAATTTGTCAAGTATTCATGGGAATATGTAAATGTGCCTTGCTAGTTAAGAGAAAAGCTAAGTGGCTGATGATAAAAAGTCATTGCTTAATGAAACACCTATTGCCACAGTTTCATATGCTGCCCATGGTAAAGTTCTACTTTCCATATTTGAATAAGAAATATGAGTGTTGCATCAGCTTCTAAAATCTTAAACTTGATAGGATGAGGTTTATGGAATTTAGGTTTGCTAAATGTAGCCTTAAATTTTGATTTCATTGTAATCCTTGGTATTGGCAATCCCAGTGCCAAGGAGGTTGAAATGCTCCCTTCAATGAGGTTGTAGTGCCAACTGGCATCTTTACTGTCATGGTTTAATGAAGAGCACTGTCAAGGTGTTCATGCCAAATCTGACCTGATTCTTTATAGGAATTTTAGAAAGAGGGAATACCATCTTAACTTGGATCTTCCCAATCCCTCCCATTGCTGAAAAACAAACTTCTTAAAAGTTTTCAAATGTAACTGATTTTGACTGGGGAGGAATAAATGATTATTTATTCAGAACAAATATTGATGCAGATGAAAAATGAAAATTTATAATAATATGGAAGCTGAAATTGTAATCACATGTCTGCAAGAGAAGGTGGGCTATAGGATACATGTCAAAATGGACTGGAATTGACTTATCTGTAGAGTTTGTAAGCAATGGTGAGTAATAAGTAACAGAATCTTGACAGTGTTCTCGAATAATTATGAATTCAAGCCATTCTGACTTTTACAATTAAACATTATTTGCACTGTTCTGACATTGGTGCAGTTTTTTTAACAGTATAATGATAAAGCTACCGTAAAATGCATGTGGAAACTTGTATTGTGGAAAAATTGATCTTTTAAGAGAAAATGTTAATTTTGAAAATTTTAAAGTTGAATATGTAAAGGAAATGAGATTTCACTAATGGATATATAGATATATGATTTTAGATAACACTGAATTGATCATGACGGATGTCAATGTTGTAGATCACATCAACATTTATTGAAGTTATCAGGATATGATGCTTATGAAATATCACACATCCTGATGTCATATTAAAACAGAGATTTACTATTGTATTACAGCAGGAATGTTGGAGGTATAGAATTCTGTGTTAGTTTATATATTAATGAAGGTATTTGTGTTCCAGAATTGAGTAGCTTATACAAGTTACTTTTGCAGCTTATAGAAGACCAAGGATTGGAACTAGTCTATTTTAATGAAAAATAGTATTTCTTGGAAGCTATGTTTAAAGCAATTCTAGACTTTACAGTCTATATTACACAGCGTATAGCTGAACTAAAGTGAACTTAATAAGCAATTATGTTTGCAAACATTAGTGAATATAAGAAGTGGTGAGTAAACTAAATGTGATTGTTTATACTCTAACAAGTACTCTTATATCACAGATAGTATATAACTGAGCTTGGCTGAAATAGAAAAAAAATCTGGAAATCACAGGGCTTATAAACTAGATGTGGGAGCTTAAAAAATCCTGAAAGAAGGCAATTGCAACTATTTGAATAGTTTGCTATGTATTGGCATGATCATCAAAAATTAAACACAATTTAAGACAGTCTATAGAATATTCTGACAAGAAATCATTAACTGAGAAGTGTCAGCTACATAAAGGTATCCTGAAATTCTCTGCCCTTTGGTATACAAGATGACTTTTAAAGAAAACTGTAAAAAAGTATGCATATATTTTTGATAGTCCTTGGTAGAAAATTACATTCTATGAAGTAAATAGGAGGGGTGATGTTAAGCATACTTTATTACAGTAAAAGGTGTGGAAAAAATCACACATTGGAAATTAAACTCAAATGATGATTTCAAAAAAGGATATTTCTAAAAAAATGAAATAGTTGTAAATTGCTTAAGATTGTACAATTTACTTTTGAGATTAGATTCAGTATTTGCTTATAAGTTAAATATGAATGACTAACTGGATGCTACATTTAATCAAGCAATGAGTTTTGTTGGATTTAATTGCTGCAAAAGAAACAAACCTGTGACGTATGTACTATAGTTGTGTTATGCCACAGTATTCCGGTGAAAAAAAATTACACGTTAATACTTTTTAGAACAAAATTTCAAGATGTTATATGAAGTATATACTGCTTCTCTTCCCCCCCCCCCCCCCAAAAAAAAGACCTGGAATTCTAGGAATAGTACATGCATTGAAACACTTAGAAACAAAGTTAAACAATGTCATACATATTTAATCCTAATATTCACACATCCTTCTAGAATAGGGATATGTTAGTATGATTGTCTGCTATTCTGAAGAAGTGCACAAACAATGCAGGTAAGTAGGTAATAACATTTCGGTATGTGTGAGTTAAAACAGGTGAGATAAAATTCTTAAATGGAAGGAATTCCATTTTATCCCATCTGCATACAAAAGATGGGAAGAAGGAAAATTTGACAGTATTCTGCCTAGTACACTCACATTCAATTTGGAAATGTTCATGAATTCACTGATACAGAGATTGGGGGGTAAAATGATGCAAGTTGCCATTTGAAATGTTCTCCCCCCAGAAGCAAGGTGAGCTCCCTTTCCTGGCCTTTTGGAAAGGTCTATAGGCCTGGCTGTGCTGCCCACAGAGGAGCACATAATTGGAGACATAAAACATGCTAATTATATATAGCTTTTGTGTTTTTATGCCTACATTTACACCACCCAGAAATGTTCTATAAGAGAGATTGGCGGTTTCTAAATGTGATCCATATAGGTTAGCCTAGGAATAGAAAAACCATTCACAGAATATTAATATATGAGACTCTCTTGAACGCAGAATGTAACTGCTTTAATAATCCACTGTACTCCAAATGGAATCATGAATTCTGTGCCAGTACCAAAGCACTTATTTGTAGTGGGACTACAGGCTGGGACACAGTATATGAGAAAAGTACATGTACAGACATTTGGATGGTTGTGTCAAGAATAACCAGACTTTCATTAGTTTTTAAGACTATTCGAATGAAACTCATATTTGCTATTTGGGAGTGCCCATTTTGTACAGTTTGCATTTATATTTAGTAGTTTAATTCTGAAACTACTTTTAATTTTTGTTGGATATTGACCGTTTCATTGTAAGCTAAAGTACAAAATGTATATGCTTTGTTAAAATAACCCAATGAATTTTCTGAAAAAAATGTCTAAAGATAAAGCAACTACAGTACTTTAAATTAGTTTTGGTTTTAAACGTCCCAAGTCATGGGTTAGATTGGGAATATGGCATGATAAGGACTACTATGCTTTTTGTTCATGCTACAAAACAAAAGCTTAAAAAGATTTTTTTAAAATTCATACATAATAATCTAGGTCACACTGCATACATAGCAAGCCAAATTAGGTTGTTCAAAGAAGCTATTTTTCCTGAGTAAATTTTATATGAATTTTGATTTGAAGAATAAGAGTTACCATTATGGATGACAACATAATTAAAAGAAAACATCCCAGCATAACTACGTGACAAAAACATCTTTCAATATAATGCAGTTACTTAAAACTTTAAAATACAACTCAAAGTTTCAAATACATTTTAATACCTCAAAGAAGGAGTGTTACACTTTTAGCATTAATAACTAAAGACTTTCCATAAATGGAGTTCCCCATAGAGAAGGCTGGGTTTCCTGTTCTCGTGCATCTAATTTCATTGGATAAGGGGCATGACAGAAATGTCCAAAATTTCCACTAGGGCCAAGGAAATATTTTAAATATTCCTTTAAATATTTCAAACCCAAATTGTTCATGGTTTTAAAGATATAGATATGGACTTGGAAATACTTTTGAAAGTCCGATTATATTATTTCTATTTAGGTCAGCTGAGAGATTTATAGAGTATAATATATATCATTGGTGGAGAAGAGCCCTGGGATGTGTATGATAAAATTGCCTTAAAATACAGCAGCTGTCTCCTCCCAGTATAGCCCGGAAAGAAGAAAGGGTTTTCAGGGTTTAACAGACTCGTTTTTAGCAGAGTTCATCCAATAAACAGGCTTGTAGCCAGCTTTAAATTGATCTAGAACAGCGACTCAGTAAAATCAAGCAATGTGAATTGGTCAGCAAACACATAAGCACTTTATCGAGCGTTAATTAATAACTAAGCCTGCTCCGCGTCGTCGCGGAGCCACACAGGAGTATATCGCATTAGGGGAGCAGGTGCATACAATTTATCTGGCGTCCAACTGGTTTTGCATCGGAAGTGATGAACGGGAACTGTACTCTTGGGATTGCTGAAGTGGTATAATTCCCAGCGTCCCTCAATATTTGCCATACCAGCTGCAAACGAACGAATGTTGGAATTTATATTCAACGACGTCTGGTCCCCAAGTTTACAGCCACCGCTGAAAAACTCATCTTTCTGCCATCTTTTACCGCTATGAATGTGGGCAGGATACGCTGCAATCAAGCCCAGGCATCTGGAGGGAAGAAAAGTGATTTTGTCGGGGAGGCAGGGCTTCCGCGTCTATACAGTTTCAAGGCTTCCATCCAGCAGAACGCGAGTTATTCGGCGTTCCGGGCATCTGGGCAACGATTAACGCCGCCATTTTAATGGGCTTTATATTTCCTCCAGGCTAAAGGGCAACCAAAAAGAGTCACGGTAAGGGCGGAAGTGCCTCCTCATCCTGCCCCTTCTTGTTTGGTCGATAGCTTTCTGCGACTCGAGAGATCGCGAGAAGAAATCAAAAGAAAAGAAAGAACTCCGCTCCTTTCAAGCAGCGGTGTATTGGCGCTAAGTAAGGGAACCCGGGTGGGAAAGTAAGCAAGAACGGCTTCAGGGGCCGGCGAGGATTATCTTCCGCCTTGGAGGAGAGACGCTATTGGTCTAGCCCTCCGCCACGTGATGCGAAGGGCTCGAGTGTTGGAAACCGGAAGGCAGGGGCTTTCGGTCCCTTCAAGTGTGCTACGGAGCGCCTGGGGATCCTCGGGTCAAGCTGAAGCCGGGGGCGCAGTCTCCCCCCATCCTCCAGGATGAGGTGGGCGCGCGCGGCCCTGGAGAGGCTGTGCCAGCGCGCGCGCCGGATGGACGTTCTGCGCGAGACCTGCCGCCAGTACCCTTTGTTTTGCTGTATCCTTTTGGGGTTCAGTGTGGCAACGCTCCTACTCAGCCGGTAAGGAGAGAAGCCCGCCTGGGTCCGGGTCTGGTGCTGGCCGCTATGGCTTTGGACTTCGTTACATGTGCCTGCTGGCGCAGCTTCTCCCTACGGGGCGATGGAGGAAGATATAACTCCAGAAGGGAAACGGTACTTTTTGATAGGATCTGAAGAAGGGGAAAGATGTGATGCTTTCTAAAAACAGAGGCAAAGTGGGACTGCCTTTTGATATGATTGGGATTCCTCGGTCACCATATCAGGTTCTCAAAAGTATGTAGCGCTGCGATCTCCTAAAAGTCAGTGGATTTGTGTCACAGCCCCCGCCCCTCCTCCAAGGAAATAATTTCATTGGGTTGGAGAAGAAAGAAAGATGGGTGTTACTTTTATAAGCTTTATTCCCACCACTACCACCACCGAGTTATCGAATGTTGGAACTGTAGCTGTAGGACTTGCTCTGGCAAATGAATAAAGCTCAGAACCAGTTTTGGTAATGTCCTACTTTAGTGTTGCGAGCGTGGTTGCTTATTTTTTGTTCTTTTTAAATGTGATTCCCATGGGGCTCTGGCTCACCCATCTAGAACCCCTGGCCAAGTAAAGATTGGATGCTGATATGATCAGATACACAGATATGGAAGTAGCTGGATTGTTTTTCCTTCCCCCAGCCATTCAGTTCACAGTACTATAGGTGTAACTCAAGCATAGCACACATTGGTTTCACCAACCCCATTCAATTATCCAACTTTGCTAATTTCTTACCATATGTTTATGCCCTTCCTTTTAAGCATGATTCAGGCAGGTAGAAGGCATAAGCATAAATGAACATGTATTGTTGTTTTTCTTCTTACCAACTTTCTAAAGGAGACTAGCTAATTTCACTTTTGGGGTCTCTACATAATCCACTTGTAAACAAGAACATTTTGTTGTGAAAGAGGGATTTATAATTGTTCCAATATAAACAAGACAGGTTTGAGTTCAGCTTCAAAACTTCCCTTTAGGAAAGAAAGGACGGTATGAATTGTTCAGAGATCGGAGGAAGTTGGTTAGAACAATGGATATCAACTCCTTCTCCACTAGTGAATTTTAATATTTATTTACAGTATAGATGTTTTAGAAGACTTAATAGGAATTATAGTTTATCACATCTGTTAATGCCAGGCTGAGATTTTATAAGTTATTGTCATACTGTATGCAAAGCAAAATTCAGACAACAAGTACATTGTCAGAATCTGGAAAGGACCGCTTAAGGAATATTATCAGATTTGTGAGTCTTGGAAGCATAGCTAAAAAAATTTTTTTTTAAAGTAAACTGCTGTTCTGATTTTAATTGTCAAGACATAATAGCCTCCAAGGCAAGGTGAAACAATGCGGTTGTGTTTACAGAATTAGCAAAAAAAAAAAAAAGCCTGGTTAACAAATGAGTGCTTCCTGTCATTTTCCCTTGTCTTAAACTGCTTTGTTTTCTGAACCTAAAGCAACAACTGCTTTGGAATTATAGAAATAGGGATGTATAACCAGGGTTTATTGTGGGTTTGTATATGTGGAATTTTTTCTATTCTGAAATAGTAGGGGAGTTAAGGACTTAACTCAGGGGTTCCCAAACTTGGCAGCTTTAAGACTTGTGGACTTCGACTCCCAGAATTCTCCAGCCAGCGTCGAAGTCCACAAGTCTTAAAGCTGCCAAGTTTGGGAACCCCTGACTTAACTGATTCCATCTGCAGTATGGTCCCAATAGTTGCTCTTTAGTTATTATAAAGAGATTTCTCCTTAAATTGCTGAAATGAAACTAAAGC